>JAODKL010000040.1:31157265-31175417 GCA_026780765.1 Petrocephalus schoutedeni
GTAGTTTAACTACTTTAACTTACGAGTAGCTTGTAGCTTGTCAAACTACAGTTTCAGAGTAGCTTCCCCAACACTGCTTATTGGCAAGGAAAATAAGTGGGGAAAAAAATGTGAATCTGACCCCTACTTCGCACTATAGGAAGCATATTGCTTTGGCCAATATGATCAGCAACACTATTTAATAAATGATGACTTTATCACTTTGCACACACTGACAGAATTATATATAAAACAATATAAAAGGATTGTCTGGTTTTGCTATCATAAAAATGAACAGTCATGGCAGTTTAATTTTGATCATACTCAGTCATACAAAAAAAAACAAGTACAGTATAGGACCAGTGTGTGCACACAATGCAGTGATACAGTACTGAAACCCTACACATTCAACATTCCCACCTCTGTGAGTTACTGAAAGAAACGTTTATCCCTCTTTATAATCATTTATCCTGGTAAGGCTCACGCAGGAGGCCAGAGCCTATCGCAAGCTGTACAGAGCACGAGGCTTGGGGTATTCATATTCAAGTAAAATGTTTCATTATTCAGAAATGTTTTCTTTCACATTTTTGAAACATAAATGCTTTGGCTATATCCTGTGACAAAATCAAATATTCTTTCCTAAAAAAATGGGTACTGGATTTTTTCTTGACCAGAAACACACATTAAGTAAATGAGTTAATTAGTGAATGGAGTGTAAGATGAAAGCTTGTATCCTGAACTTAACATCAAGACATACTTCAACTTCACAATGTTTATGAATCTAGAAATAGCAAAATATCCACAGTGGAAGCTACATTTTACCAAAGCACAAACCACTTTAGACCCAGTGAACCATTCCAAAAAGACCCTCATTGTGGTTCAATGGGTTGTATCACCCCACAAGGGTTGAGGGTTTGAATCCCATCTCCGGTGTCTGTGTGTGAAGGTTGCATGCTTTCCCTGTTTCTCTTTGGGTTCCCCCTACTGCCCAAAGTCAGGCTAGCTGGTGTGTAAATTGGCCACGATCATGTGTATGTGCCCTGCGATAGACCATCCTGTCCAGGGGATGCCCCAGCCTCATGGCCTGTTCTGCCTAGGATAGACCCTACCCAGGATTGTTAGATCACAGTTACTGCTTTGACTATTGAGGAATGATGAGATATACTTAGATCTAATGTGAATAAATATAGCTTTTCTGAGGCCTAAGGTAGGGCTAGCTAACTATAATGCAAGAACAAATACAGGAACATGAGAGCAAAGTTAACATCTTAGCCCCAAATCAAAGTGTTTACAACTTATAAAAAGGTACACATATCCCTGTAGCAGACAATTTTATATCAATTGCATTAAAATTGCAATGTTCTCTTTTAGGGCTGGAAGACAACAAAAATAATATTCAACATAATATATGATATTTTAATTTTTTAAATATTGAGTTAAATGAGTCACCAACTCCCAACCACAGAAGCACACATGGTCAATAGTCAGTTTTGATGAATATTCACAATCATTTTAGCGTTTCCATTTTCTTAAATGCGAACAGTATGCACAAACATGATGGGTTATAATATTGGTTCCCCAACAATGAAATTTTCCATGCAAGGGGTAGGGGGTTGTCCACAATAAAATTTGTTGAGATGGGGTCATGATGTCTTTAATCTAGGGCCACGCAATTAAAATTATTAAATATTTTCTTTTCCACTTATGAATTATGTAATAAAATTATATCAACACCACTTTAGTGTGAAACTCTCAAAGCATACTGGGCCATATAGAACACAATGTCCCTTACCTTAACCTGAGATAATACACAAGTAGTACAAAAATATCAGCAGGTGAGATTTTCACAAGATGAGCAGAATGGCCACTTCCGTGTCATTTCCCACTGAACGCAGCTATCGTCCCACTTGAATTTTTCCAAACTCTGTGAGCAGTGCCACCAACAGGAAGACGGCATAGAAGAACAGAAGGAAGACGCCATACGGACGGCCTAGATGGAAGCACTGCAGCGGCACCACAATGAAGGAGAATACCAGGCTGCAGCCCAGGGCCACTGCTAGTACCCAGACCAGTAACCCTTCTGGCTGGAGCTGCAAAGGTAAGTGGAAGAGCAGGGTCAGCTGGGAAACACTTTTGGCCACTCTCACACACTGTACCCCTTTCAATCGAACACTCGTGCACATGCACTCACATAAACACAATGCTCAACTTCATACTCGGCCACTTAGCTCTCCTGATGCAAATTTGTGGTTTCAATGGTGACCATCTTTAGTTCTCCATTGGCACTACATGTGAGTCGTGACCAGTACTGTTACTTACCTTTACCACGTTATTGTTTGTGAACATCTGCAGCAGGCAACCAAGTCCAACACCAAAAACCATGTCTACAGGAGACGGTAGTTAAGTACTGACACCATTGCTTTACAGTACACAGCTTACCATGAGAGTGGTGCAGCCCTAGAGGTACAACTTAGAAATCATGTCCAGTGAATTAACTCGGCTCACTGGAGTCTGTCAAAAATGCGGGTTAATGATTCAAGCTTGCACAGTCACAGACATCACATAACATTTGTAAAATAACCAGCAAAAAACTGCAGTTGCATGGGCTGGATAAATCAAAATGCATTAAACCATTTTTTTCAGCTTTCTGCGACTCACCAATACCAATTTGGGCTAGGCAATATAAAAAAAAAAAAAAAAAAAAAACCAAAAGTGACTGATTTTTGTGATTTACATAAATCACAATATATGTGATTACCTTTACATGTTTAATTAAATTACTTGTGTTTACGGCCAAAAAGGTACGCATATTTTTCAGCTTCTGTTCAGTACACCATTACTGGTTCAGTACGCACAATGAAATGAATGAATACATGGACTGATGGAACCTATTGTCATAAGTTGATGTTCAACATGGAAACATTATGCTACCTGTGAGTTGGTTAAGGGTAATGCTGGTTAGAGTCAGTCATAATTGCCAGTTTGGGAACAGTTTGGTATCCCAATAAATTACAGCTACAATGGAGAGAGAGTAGTTGATAAGACAAAGATTGTGCCAGCTCTGTAATACCAAACTCGAATATGCACCTGTAAACACATCTGCCATGCTAAATCATTTGGGATGACATCATCCAAGTGTGTGTATCACCGAAACAACACAGAAACAGCCCATTTATTTAGCTTGTTAATGATATTGTTGATATGTCATCAGGTGGTATTGGGTAAATGCATCACCGCATTGTCATGAAGATGAGTACAAATGCAAGAGTACTGCATGAGACCTGATACTAATATTGGTAGAAATGCACCACAACAAATAAATTGTACCTTACACATGATTCATGAGCACCTAAATATGCAAGTGGAAACACAGAATGACATGCACACTCATGCCTGAAAAAGATACTAAAGATAATGCCCCCAAAACAGGCAGAGATGGCCATACGTGGATACCCCTGGCGTGCAATTGTGATGTCTGAGAAGCAATCTGCAAAAACAAGACCAAACGCTGCTAAATATCTGTTCTGGGACACAGAGTCAAAAGGTCACTCAATAATCAGTACTGTACATTCAACTCACTTCATTCAACTGATTTATTCTTCAAAATTAAGAGGTAGTAAGGTTTTTATATACCTTTTATACACAAATGGGAACCCCTGCCTTAAATATCCCTCAAAACCCATTCAATTGGCAAACCTTTCTTGATATTAAGACTAGCAAAGCAGTTAAGATGCAAAACGCAGCATTACCTCCAATGCTATTGCCCCAGGCCAGCAGGGTGAGGCCAAGTACTGTGTTGCTAAGGCTGAAAACCACCCCCAACGTCCTTAGAAGGCTCACAACCTCTGTCGCGGCAGTGTTCATCCACATGGCACTAACCAGGAAGCCCAGCAGAGAGAAAAGCTGCAGTGCAAAGAAAAACATTGTGAAAGCAAAGCTTTGGGACAGAGTCAGTCACCCCTGGAACATTTTGGGGGGTTAAAGGCCTTGTGTGAGGGCATAAATGAGATGTGACTACTCTACCAAGGATTCAAACAATCACAAACACAGAAGCCTAACCCACTAAGGCACACACCACCTCCAACTGCATGAACTTGTATTACATTGCAAATTGGGCACACCATCACTGATCTCCAATATGCTAACTGGCAAAAAGAATGTGTTGTGCTTGTTGTTGTTAATACAAAAGCTAACTTTGAGCTTTAAACTTTACTTTTCCATAGTACAGACACAAAGTGGTAATCCTTCTACACAATTACCCTTAACTGGAATCACTTGTTTTTGCCATTACTGTACAATGAATAAAAAGAAAGGTCTTACAAAGTGGAATCTGGGGGGTTGGAAATTTGTTGTGCTCCAGAAGACGATGGCACACAAGAAGAGTCCGACAAGAAGAGTCAATGCCCAGACTGGGAAGCTCCCTTGGATGTACAACAACCCATCTGTAGAGAGAAGTCAATGGAACATCCAGGAAGGTCACAGTGCTGTTAGTCAACAGTTACCATCGTCAACTAAAATCTTCTACAAAGCAGCACATATTGCTTGGAGCGTTTGTTTTCTGAGATCCTGTCTACACATAGTCAAAAAGCACTGAGGGAGCTGATGACTTGGATTCCCAAGTAAGGATTTATACTCCCCTCCAGGCAAGATACTAATGCCCTAACACAGCAAAGCGGAAGCATTCTAACATACTGTGGTTATTGAACATGGCACTAAACTGAAGGGTCAAAGAAGTTACTGCCTAACGTCTGGTGAAATGGTCCAGACAAAATCAGGAATATTTTTAAATAAGGACATTTAAGTGCCTACGTTAAAAAATATAAAACACTATCAGGTATGAAATTGCATGATAAATATAAAACACACAAATATACTTGCAGATATTAATATGAATATCATACCAGATAATTACACAAACTATCAAAATGTAGAACAAATGAGGCTTTACGATGTGGTATAGATCACAGACTCCACCCCCACCCAAATCACTTAATGAACAACATACTACATCCCTTCACTGAAGTTTGAAAGCCTTATTTCTCACATCAATTATATTCAGTGTTAATTTTCTCAACAAAAAATTTAATGATTATTTGTTGACAACCTTTTATTTCACAACTAAATTGTAATGACAATGAAAATCATGGTGAAATCTCTTCATTATGCCCTGGTGAGTAAAGACAAGACAAAATTGCTGACACTGTTTGGGCAGACAATCTAGATCATAGTAGACATCTGAAATCATTTACTTGTATAAATCTGCAAGTGCACCTACAGATTCTTACGGTCTCCATGCATCTTTCTCATTGGATGATTTTTTTCCCCCGCTAGGTGAATGTCTGCACAAATGGCAGCTTCCAGTATAACTAATGCTAAGTTCACACTACCAGATTTTCCACTCACTGACAGTTTTTGGAGATTACTGGCAAAACCCCTAGATCAGATGCAAATTGGCACTCGATTGCTATGTCTGAACTGTTCAAAGATGCGACCTGACGGAAGCATCAATGTGTGGCAGATGCCCATAAGATATCTAGCATGCTAAAAATCTGGGCAGTCCACAAATGGATTTACCATATGGCCATAGGTGAGTGTGCGTGAGTGTGTCTCGAGGTGGGTTAGTGCCTGCCTTGTGCCCGTAGCCTCCAGGATAAGCTCCAGACCCCCCATAACCCTAAACAGGACAAGTGGTTTTGGAAAACAGACTGATGAATGGATGTACTTTCCATTTTTGATGAAGGGTCCATTGTTAATTCTGAAGACACGCAGTTAGATGGGTGTTTTGATGCCCTAATAATAATTATTATTAATAATAACAAAAAAAACTACAAATTTGTTATTACCATATAAAATAGGAATAGTTAAATCTGATGGGTATTTTAATGGCCTAATAAAAACGAAAGAGGGAAAAGTATGTGCTGGTGATACATTCAGAAAATAAACACAACCTGTGAAAGAAATGTGAATGCATTGCACTTTTTCTAACAAAATTTAGGCATTCATTTTTATATGAAATAAGTATGATAAATCAGTACCACATTATCAGCCAAGATGATTAAGGGTCATAGGGTATGCGTACATGTAAGGTATGCTTATTTCTCAAGGGAATTTATACAGGCAGGAGAAATATCCTTCAGCAAAATCCATTTCAGTATCATGAACCCATCTGTGAAAACTATGACAAAAAAACTGACAAAAAATTGACTAAAATTAAACCTGAGTTCCACTGACTAAATCTAAACAAAGACAAAAGACCAAAATGTGGCCAAAATGAACACTTATATGAATTAATTTTATAACCGACATTTATGCTCATATGTTAACATATATATTATCTTACCCCATAGCTACATAATTTCTCACCTCATTCAAAAACAGAAAAGTAGTGCTGTTTGTGTGGAGTTAACACCCACTAAAAAAAGTATATACAAAAATTAACATGCTCAATAGCGTTTGCGTTATTTTAGTAATGTTAACCCCACACAAATGACTTAATAATGAGAAAGCATTATTGAAATGTAATTCATTAGTATTAGTAGTGAAAATAATTGATCAAGTTTCTAGAAATTCACAAAATGTTTGCCAAGCTGGATGCCTCTCCAAGCAGATAGCTGTGAAATCTGGAAACATTGGGCTTTTTATATTTTTTATAGGGAAAATCTCAAAGGAAGAGACATGTCCTAATGTTATTTGGAACATGAGGGCAGGACTGAGGAAAAGACACATACACTCTCCTGATTGGAAGGTGAGCACACAAATCAGAGGGCCCGTAATAAGATGCAAGCAGTTAAGGGGTCGTTTCCAGTTGCGGTCTTCCTTGTCTGGGTCCACAACAGGCACAGAGAGCAACAGAATCACTTCTATTGGCACCTAGTGAGAGAGGCAACAAGAGGCGTTTAATATCATTAGAAAGGAGTGCCATTTAACCCATGTATCTCAACACAAAGCACTGCCATTACTAAATATAACTACCCACCTTGATCACCTTAAAGGCTTTCCAGTACCAGAGCTTTCTCCTCCACTTCCTGATGTCCACGGGGTTAAGGGACCTGAGGAAAATTTGGCTGGTGGATTCCGTGCAAGGGAGCAGGGGCTGGTACTCTGAAACAAAGTCCCATCAGGTCAATGAGTGTTCTCTTGTAAGGAGTTATAAACAAAATTAGGGTTCATGGTATAGTACAGAGTGCATGCACACACATAGACTTGCATACCTATCCAAATGGGGCCCTTACATTAATTTCTATGGCAAAAACCCTAATCCCAATCACAACACCCAGCTGTAACCTTAACCATAAGTGGGTGGGCGGAGACAGACAGACACACACACACACACACACTCTACTGGTTTGAGCCGTGGCTTCGGCAGAATAATCACATTTTCAAAGGGCCCCTGAGTAAGGTCCTTTTCATGCAAATGTAGGATCATTTTTTCCCCTTTGGCACTGTGCTACACAGATCACTACTCAAGGCCGGTGGTTCAACACTACATACCACACAGACACACATGGAAAAATTGCAGCACACACACTTACATTTGTATGACACACGTTACGCATGGATTCATGCGGTAAAATTCTCAAAAACTGGCAAAGCCACCATGCGTACCATAGTCCTGAATACTAGAGTTTGGTGGGGATGAGTTCTCATCAGTGTCAGACCGCAGATCTGCAGAAATAAAAACCACAGCAATAGCAATTTCAAAGACATAAAGACATTTTAAAGGCAAAAATCCTTTATGCTAGTAAGCTGTGTAATATGACAAACAAAACAGCTGTCATTTTGACAAACAGTGTTTCCATTAAATTCAGTGGTGGAAATCATTATATAACTAATAATCTATTTCAGCTTAAATGTCAGCAAAATCAAGTTATGAGCTGTCACAATTACTCAAACGATTACGCGATTATTAAATATATAGTATAGCATATAGTAAAATTTCCCTTTTTGATTACTTGGCAATATGGTGGAAGGAAGATGGCTCACAGTGGATGAGCATCCAAATAAATTGTGTGGAAGCACGTCACATTAAAAGTGAATGAGAATGCAGTTGTCGGTCAGTACTGCAAAGCAGAAGTTCTTTGGCTGATGGACATTTAAACATTTAAAGATGGCCGATGGACCAATAATGCGAGGTTAACCATAAATATGGGCCATTTAGCCTCTTGGAGTAGCCTAGCCTGACTCTGTCATCACAATTCAATTTCTACGATTCCTGCATGTGAAAATCTCTGCTAAAATGAAGGTTAACCCCATCACTCAGCCACATCGCCTTACATAATATGGTACATAACTATACAATACTAATTATTTTTTGTGAACATATATGTTTTTAGTAGGGATAATGATACTGGAAAAAAAATCACATTGCAATATTTGAAGCTTTTGTAATATTTAGGAATTAACTATAGGAATTTCACTATTTAGCCAAATAGGACTTATCTACCAAAAGGGTCTGTCAAATAAGTTGGTTATGTTGCCCAGGTGGAGATGGTGAATTGAAGCCAAATTGTAGGAAAAATGTGAGTGGCAGCATCACACATATAATGCTGCCTTAGCTAGTGAGTCATACTGCAACTTGTACATCTAATTTCACTTAAAAGCACACGTCACATCTACTTTATCATGGAAAGTGGTTACATTATTCCATAAGGACATTCAATCGTAAAATATTTGTCGACTCAAATCTTATATCAAACCACACGAAACTTTGTCAGCACTGCCTCACACCACAGCTGTCGAAATGTAAATATATTAGTGGTGGACATAACCCGTCATGGGTTGCAATGCTATTTTTATTTAATTTTTGCAATTACCTTCAAAGGTGACTTATTAACCAATTCGCTTAATGACCTAGTCGTAGTAACAGAACTCCTTAAGTGTCCTTAAGAGAGGAGTATCTGTACTGCACCGTTTGCTGCTCACTACATTAAATGCATCTGCAACATGTTGCCACTCGCTGCAGTTTTTGTCAACCCGCTGCTCTGACCACCAAACAAAATGGTTCTTCTAGTCTCCACATCACCCATAAGCACCTTGATTTCAGTTTCAGAAAAGTTTTTTTTCTTGCACTTCCTCTCGGTTACCATGATAAGAAAATGTGTATTGGGCTTAATTTGAATTCTTAAATATTCATGAGGTGTCTTATGTTAACCATGTGTGGATTCATTTTTGTATTCATCAGTATGCATGAGGTGTTTTGCAGTGATGTTTAAATGTGTGCGTGTTGAGGGCAGAATAGGAGGCTCATCTACATCCAGGTACAGTGTGATCTATAAAGGGAACATTACTTGCAAATGTGCGTGACTTTTTCTTTGTTTATGTCATTTTCGTCTTTTGTGCGCACACTTATAGAACGAGTCCTACGCAAAGTTTTATAAATGAGACCACTTTTAACCTTTTTTTGTTTAATTTCTCACAAATGCACCACACAGTCTGAGTCCAACAGCAAGGATGAGAATGATTTTGAAAGAGCATGTAGAGCTCATGCAAAACAGTGGCAGTAAAACTTAGATTTATTTTATTTTTTTTTTTAACATATCAGGGGTGGGCAGAAATGGCCGTTGTGTATATGGGTTTTCGCTGCAACTCTGTAATTAGGTTACTAATTAGAGGATGGATTGGCCAAAGAATCCTCACACCTTGGTCTGAACAGCTGTTATCCTGAAAAACTGCATTCAACTGGCCCTTAGCAGATAAGCTCCCCCCCCCCCCCGTACTAGATAATGCTGAAAAGTAACCATTATTAAAATCGCAAACTTTGATCTCCCATAACTGAGTAAAGACGTTTTAACTCAACTTATTGATGGTTTGAACCCAGAAGACTACCGCAGTTCTCCAGTTTGCATGTTCACCCTGTGTGCTTAGCTTTTTCACTGGATCATATGGTTTCAATCCACTGTCACCTTAAGTGAATTGGAGTGACTAAATTGACTGTGTATGACTGAGTGTGCACCCTGTAATGGCTGGTTGATTACTGCTTTGCGCCATTTACAGTGTATATTATTAAACTCTTACTGGATGAATCATCAGATTAAAAATCAGATTACAAACCCTTTATATTCTATTACTCAGACTTAAACCCTGACCATACCTAAATTTATTCAATGGTGCAAAATATGCTGATTTTACAGTATTCCCAAAGCACCTGAAACAGCAAATCAGCATTAACAGTTTTACAAACTACTTTGTACTAGTCATGTAGTACAAAGAGCATGTTAAATGTTTTAGTAGTTAAATATTAACTAGTGCTAAACTAGTGTGTCACATGATAGATGACAACAAAAATCCAGTGAATTTATACATTTCAGCGTTACCAGCTCTAAAGAGACTCATTTTACATGCCTGACAGTGTACATACCAGGGACATGGTTAGAACCGTTCTGCAATGGTCCACTGATGAAGTGTTTCTGCCGGTTATAGATGTAAGCACTGACGATGACCGTCAAAACGTATCCCACATACAAGCACAGATAACCTACAAGAAAGAAGAAACTCAATACTTAACCTTAAGATTAGTAATAATATAATTACGAATGTAACTGGATATCTACTAACAATAGTGGATGTTGCGTGGATTGTGGCTGATTTGGTAATCTTTCCTCCTTCAGCAAGATGATAACCCAAAATGCATCACAAAATTGTGCAAGGTCTGATAAACCAGTAACGTAAAGGACAAATGTAACAATGCGGCCTGCCCAGTCTCAAGATCTCAATCACATAAATTGGTAATGGACAAACTGTGGGTGGGTGTTTGGAGTGTAAAACAACCCACAAGCAGCCAAAATGTCTGTGATCTGCAGCAGAAATGCTGGAAAGACACCAAAGAAAGAATCCAAAAAAACTAAGGAAAATTCTCTTGAACAGCTACATGAGGTAACAATTAAAGATGTATTTCCGGGTCAAGACAAACTAGCTAACCAGAAACACAGTAATGTGTAAAGTATTACTTTCAGTTCTACTTTCTTAATTCTTCTGGGAAATAGTACATCAGACTAGATACATTTAGTGATTTCGAGTTAAGCATTTCTAAATTCAAGAGTACCTAGTGCTTCTCCCAGATGAATCTGACCCTTGTAGAGGATAAGGAAGGTCCAAAAAACAGCAGCCATGTAAAAGATGACGTCTCGCAGAAAGGGTCGGGAAGCCACTGTAAAGGGCTTGACCAGGGCCACGCTGCCAGCAACAATGGTGGTAACGAAGATTCCTGCTCCTGGGAGAAGGACATCCCGAAGGGACACATGACAAAATGGCAAGTGGGAGAGAAGGACTCATGGTGAAGAAAGCAGACATCTCTTGTAAAGGAGGAAGAGCACCAGTGAGCTGATATATGATATAGCAGAAACTGGCTGGTTCTCTACAGGCTATATATATATAGTTCCTCTTTCAATGTGAGATTACCTAAACGCAGAAGTGAAGTTGGAAAAAAAAGAAAGAAATGAGATTGTGTAACTTCAGTTCAGTTAAAGAGAACAGACGAACAACCGCATTCTTATGCATTCTTAGTTATGCATAGGGATCTTTCACATTACTCATAAACCCCAGGAACTTTTCTGTTCACCCCAAAATGAGCAAGCTCACACTCACCAAACAAGGCCCCAATGGCCAATCCAGCAGTTTGGGGGTGAGAGAAGGCTGCCATAGCACTGAATACATCTGGAGCCCCATTGCCCAAAGCCAAAAAGGTCACACCCTGGCCAGGCAAAAGTCAAGGAATGCTGAGTTTGTGTGAAACTAAAGCTGTGGCCCGTTACTAATAACATTCAAAAATCATGTGCAAGTTGATTCATTCAAGAAGTTTCACAGACTGTAAATTTAAAACATCCATCAGCAATATGTATATCAAGTTGTGTCAGTATGACTAAAACAAACACTAAACAGTATCTTTACTGCTTGAATAATAAGCATTAACAATTATAACTGGACTTTTACAGATACCCACTGGGTGGTAAATGTCCATTATTTCTGTTACTGAGAGGTGGTGTGTATGAAGATGTGTGAGGTCTTTTATTAACCCCTATCCCGTGTTTGGGGTCAATCTGACCCCAGAGCATCATTAAACGGTAGGCAAATTTCACATGGGGTAATTATCACGGGAAAAGGGTTAAAGGATACAGCGACATTATGGGTCAGCTTCAGGGTGGCAGATATGGCAGACAGGTTGGGGCAGAAGCTACAGGAGGCAGAGTGAAGACATGTCAACATCATGTTTCACTAAATATAGGACAAACCCCAAAAAACTATGCATATCTGGGTATATATTCAAGCAACAACACCCTCTTATGAACTAAAACCCTACAGCTCTAATGATATACCACCTACACAGGAAATCTCACATATATGAGGAATACCATTTCAGCAATTTGAAAGCAGAAAAACCATTAACAAGCAGATTTTAATAATGCAATTACAGCTAGATGCAGAACTAATTACTAATTTTGCACTAGACAACAGTGAGCAAGCAAGTACAAATGCAAAATATGAAATGGAAAAAACAGGAGCTCCTTACAACTTAGATGCTGTGAGCCCAAGAACGATAAACAAGAAGCCAAGCCATAAAACCTGCGAAGGAAGGACAGCGTGTTTGACACACGATATATAAACAGTTAATACTAAACAAACCAGTAGTATTATCATAAACTGAAAGAACTTGAACAGTATTTATAGAATATCTAGGGACAACTTTAGGATTCATGCTGACAATAAGTATATCTTTCATACTATTTTAGCGGATCAGGTTTCTATTCTGGAGCGATACTTACATAGAAGAAGATCGCTAAAGGAAAGAGGTTGGTCGGGAAGAGGCAGAACGCCGCCACCAAATAGTTGAAATATCCACCGTCCTGGTAGCAATCAGGAGTATTCCGGATAAAAAAGCAGCGCTGGCTCTCATTCAAGCGCATAACCAGGTGGCACTGTGGACACAGCGCCATGAAAGAACAGAATGAACGTCGTATCTCAGCTACGGTTCTGTAGGCTATAATGTATATATACAAATCTGAAAATACTATGTGGAGTAGATTGATCTTAAGAAGTACAAACTCCAATAAAAGTCAAACAGCAATACACGCAGTATAAGTTCCACTGTGCCGTGAGAGTCGCACTTACCTCCTCAGTGGGTCCTTGGAGATGCATCCTAAATATCCGCACCGACTGAGACACTCAGGCCATTGGGGTCACTGACCGTATTTAGGAAGGAGGAAATTGTCAAGTGTAGCACGCTGGACTGAGGCTCGGCATGCTGAATCAAAAATCACAATCGGATTTATAATTCAAGTTTACGCTTTCACAATTACTACCAAATAAATACAGATTTAATTTTTTTATTAACAGCAAGCCCATTTCTATTCTGAATTAAGTGTAGGGCGACCTATTTTGCTTGTCAAAGAGAAGACAGGACGCAAAAGAAAGGGGCGTCAAAACAACACAAATATGCGCTCAGGAAGTTTTCTGGCAGTAGAAAGCAAATGTCAAAATGCAACAAAGCGAAATCCTCGACATTTCAAGTCCGGGAAAAAAAGACGTATGGTCATCCTATTAGTAGTCTCTGTGACTGTGAACACGCAAATTAAACTGCACCAGAATTTCGTGTACAGCAGTAACCTCCGTGGCAAGCCAGCAATATTACAAGATACAAGCAGCAGCCTGCTAAGCATTACCAAATTGTCACAATAAACCTGCAGCGTTAAACAATTTAACTACACCCGAGCTTTTTGTTATGCCCGACAACCAGCTAACTTCGCGAAAAGATCATCAGGCTTAAAATCCCTCTCCGTGTATGTATTTATTCTGAACCTTTGGGCCTACATTTGTCTCTAACTAACCAGAAATACATAGCGACAAAATTAAACTGTACCTTCGGTGCATTTAAATACCCCAATTTTTTGCCAACAGTATTTATTTACATTCCGTGTAAGCGGCCCAGCAGCAGTAACTTGAGGTAAACATCGGACTCGTATTTAGCCACTTCCCAAGTCGCGGTGACGCGCCGCGGACCTCCTTCTTAAAGGAGACGGTCACTTTGGTCCAGAGGTGGGCAAAGTAAGAGTCCTGGTCTGGATTTTTACTTTTTACTCTTACTTTGCCCACCTCTGCTTTGGTCCTAGGACTTCCTGTAGGGGGAGGGGGAATGTCGGAAAAGAAAATAAATATGGAGTGGTATATTTTTTTAAATACAGGGTTTTCTAGTCTGGGTGCTCCAAACAAGTTCAGTCTTAGAGTTCGGAAAGGAATGCAGAAGTATAAACAGTTTGCTTGTAAAACGAAAGCAAATGTAACACAGCTGTTCAATATACATACAGAAACACACACAGGTAAAATCACTTAAAACTTCATTCAGGTTTTCCATGGGGACTCAGTGGCTAGGGTTTTTGCCCAGCAACTATCTAATCTGGCTCTTCGAGAATGGCTGTGTGTGCTTCCTGACTAAGTGTACACCAGTATAAACAGTCAGAAAACAGATTGATAAAGCTCTCTGACACAGTAATCTGTGTTTCAATGTGATTAAAGCTGTCTGTGTGGTCCTGCCTGAATAATAATAATAAAACAAGATACCATTAGAAATTCAACAATATTCACATACAGGTCTTTAATATCTTTATTAAGCAGAATTAAAAAAAAAATTAACATCTGCCCTGATTAATTATAAAATGTCCTGACTGCTGATTTAAGCTTGTGAAGAACCTTCTTACATTTGTTTATAACTGCTTTAGTAGACCTCATTGTGTAACACTTTAGAATATGGTCAGATAACTCAGAATAAAGCAAAAAAAGAAGCTGGTTCACCAGTAGAGACCACAAAATCAATGACTTAGGTCATATCTTTCTTACCTCCTAAAGAAATTCATCAGCATTTATAACAGGAATACCAAAATAGCTTTTGGATATAATCTTAGTTATGTTTTTATTTCTGGTGTGATGTTATATGAAGGTATCATGAATGTGGGACTTTACACAGGAAGCCCAAATTTATGTGATCACAGGGTCAGCTGGGTAAGTGCTGTTCAGAGCCCTGGGGTCCCTTCATACACCAACGCCGTGTCTGCAGATAGGCACACGGAATCATAGCAGCCGCTCTGCTCCTTGGTGGCCACACAGCAGAGGTCCTGTTCACACCACCTGTGGCAGTAATGAGAGACTGCAGTTACCCCTTCCTTTAACACAGACAGACATCACCGTATCAATAATGCTCTGCTGACAAAAAACCTTAAGAAAGTTTTTAATTTCTTATTGAAAAAGACGTGTCAACTCAAGTCTAACTCAGCAAGATGTTCAATATATCAGTTCATGTCATTGACCACAATGGGCAGTCCCATACATCTAATTCTGATATCAGATTATACATTTTACTATACGCTAACTATATGCTTAAAACAATGTATCCATTCAGGCACTTATCCTGGGGAAGGTTGCAGTGGGATATGAAACATAACACAGGAAAGCCAAGTCCTACCTTAATGATCTGTGTTAACAACTTTGGTCAGCTGGCTGACGCGAGATTTTCAAGACACACATTTATATGCATGTAAGAGTTTTATTACCTTGTAAATAGTCTGTGAGGTTTGCAAACTGCCCCAACACTTGATGTACCTCATTGTAGGCTTATTATGGAATAATATAGAATTTCCATAAGATTTCTTGCGTAAGCATGAGTCTGAAAGCGTGTCACACCAGAGGCATAAAATTGGCTTCCCTAAGATCTACTGTAAAACAATGAATGAAATCATTGGCTGAAGCAGGAAAGACGTATGGGGATTACCTGAGAGCGGCATAAATATCTGTTTGACTTGCCCCCTCCCATGCAGCATGATCCACCATTAGGGCCCCTAGGCACAAACAGGTAAAAACAAGGTTAGGTGAATGAAATCAGTTTGGCAGTTAGTTTTTCAGGACTTACCCATATAGATGCGTGCTAGGCTGAAAGCCAAATCTCGAGCTGCCATTTCAGTGAAGCTAGAGGGCTTTTGAGTGGAGGTCTGTACAAAACTCCCCAGCCTATTAAGGGCACCATCAATGGCACTCACTGCAGGACCCAATGCACTTTTTCCTTTAGCTGTCCTTAGCTTTGCCTGAGCAAAACATAACACGGAGAGTAGTAAAGTCAAGAATGTGTCCATAAAAAACAGTAATAAATAGCATGTTTCGTAAAACAAAGTAAATTTCCTTCCCTTCAAGACACTCTCACCTTAACATCAGTAAAGAAGGCTTCCAGCACCTGCCCATGACTCTTGATCATACATCGAAGTACATCCAGTGAGAGGATGTTGGTGGTTCCCTCCCAGATAGTCAGCACCTCAGAGAAAAGGAAAGACAGTATACAGGATAACACCATGTACAGCAGACAAAACAACAGCTGTTCCGTCTGTTTACCAAAATCCCACATATACCTTGAAATCACAGAACCTACTTGTGCATCCCGTAGCATTGTGGGTAATCCAGTGTCCTCCATGTAGCCCTGCCCGCCAAAACACTCCAATCCCTCAGACACCACAGATACAGCCTAAGGAATACAGAAATATGCTGGCTTGATAGTAACTAAAAAAATAGTAAACTAAAAACCTTTCCAAGAAGCTAATTATTTTACTATAAATCTCATGAAGGGCTGACATATTTGCTGCCATGCTTACCTGTTTTCCTGTGTACAGTTTGGCCACAGGTGTGAGGAGGCGGAGCAGATGAAGCTCGAGAGGTGAAGCTGAACCATTCTCTTCTCTGCCCAGCAGCCGACACACTTCCATCAGCAGCAGGAAGGCAGCACGGGTCTCCACCTAAAGTTTAAAAACAAGACCAAGGGGGCGTCTAGAATGCAAAGCAGACTTTGCTGTAAAAACAAACCAAACATATGTGTTGAAAACTAAGATTTTAACACTGAGTTGTGATGACTGAGATTGGCTTTTAGAGTCTCAATAAAATAAAAGATGAATTACAGAGAGGCCAATGTTTCCTGTTAAGGTCAAATTATAGAAAAGTCTTGTGAGAGAAGGAATAGGGATAAGAGCTGTCACCTCCATCCTCGCCATGGTCTGCACATGCAGGGAGTGCTCCTTAAGGAACTTCCCAAAGACAAAGCGTTTGGAGGCATATTCCCTGCCCAGCTGGATGATCCTGAGGGGAATGGAAAAATGCCTGAAATTTGGAGTGCTTCACCACCCTACTGGGCATTGGAGGGCCGTGTGCAGTTCAAACATACCAGAAGCTATTCACATTTACGGCATTTAGCTGAAGTTATTCCATTGTTAATTCGTAAATGAGCCTCTCATCAGTAACTAATGAATGCAGTGCGTACTTCTAAGTTTGAATTATGAATTACTTGTGTAGTTGCTTGCCAGTGATTTATAGGTGCTATGACCAAGGGATACAGCAAGATGTGAAACAGTACCTCCTCATGGCAGCTACAGCAGAAACAGTGTTATGGATGCGGGTGATCGTGAGCATGTTGGCTATCGACGCCACTCCTCTGCCCTCGGCTGAGATCTAGTACAGGGGTTGAAGTCAAAGAATTGATGCAAACAAGAGGGGTTTACTACTGTGAGATCATGCTAAAAACATTACTTAGCCCTGATCATTTGGGTTTGTATAGCAGAGAAAAGAACAAAAGAAATTTACAAATGAGAGGAGGCCATTCTGCCCATCAAGCTCGCTTGGGGAGAACTCAACTAATAGCTCAGAGTTGTTAAAATCTTATCTAGCTGTTTTAAAGGAACCCAAAGATTTAGCTTGGACTACACTAACAGGAAGATTATTCCATACTCTAACTACAAAGTTTTTTTGTTAACTCCAATTTGAAATGTTCTCTTACTAATTTCCAACTATGGCCACGAGTTCTTGTATTTGAACCAATACTGAAGTAACTATTTAATTGGACAGCATCCAGACCTGTTAGAATCTTATAGACCTGGATCATGCCCCCCCCTTAGTCTCCTTTGCTCAAGGTTGAACATATTGAGCTCAACTAACCTTTCCTCGTAAGACATTCCTTTTAGCTCAGGAATCATGTTTGTATCCCTGCGTTGAACCCTTTCTAAGGCATGCCCTTTTCAAGGTGACCAGAACTGCACACAATATTCTAGGTGGGGTCTTACTAAGGAATGGTAAAGTTTTTTACCTCCCTTGACTTAAACTCCACACACCTGGAGATGTAACCCAATATCCTATTAGCCTTTTTAATTGCTTCCCCA
>JAODKL010000040.1:31185715-31195828 GCA_026780765.1 Petrocephalus schoutedeni
AAAAATATACTAAAAACCTGGATTATTCTGGTTATTCACATTGCACTGCTATTATTTTGAACAATACTGTATATATACAAACTAGAAAAAACTTTAATGCAAAACCATAGTATGCAGACCACATACATTGTCTTTTGCCTTCTATTCAGCAATACTGTCATTACACAACAAACTGAAGAGAGAGCCATTTATAAACTGTACTCCAAAAAAAAAAATCATAGGGACACTTTAGTTTTTATACTCCACTATGTATGGATGGATGGCACTTATGCAGCCATCAATCTCAGAGTAAAATTCTTACACCATTTTAACTGACAAACCCAGGCAGATCAACCTTCTAAGGAAGCTCATCAGGGCTGTTGGATTTGTTGTAACTTTCCCCTTTAGCATGACGTCAGTGCATGTGTAGCAACCATTTTTGCAAAATAAGCACGAAAGAGACCAGAAATAAACCACACATTTTAATAAAACAGTTCTTTAACATTTAAAAATATTCTTTTAAAGAAACATTACCACAGAATACACATAAAGACTTCCCTTGACTAGATTAACTAAATTATAAGGGTGATTTTAAAGAAATTATACTACACCCCCTCCCAGCCACACCCCACCCCAAAAAGGCTACCTTTATAGTTAGATGAAAGCTTCCAAAATCATACATACTGATAAAACCCAGTAAATTTTCTTTTGAGGGTAAGCTTGTTAACGCCCCCAAAGTCTTGGTAGATGCTAAATTAACGTGACTATCTTCTCACATGCTCCATTCTGGACTATGCTCCTACAGAAGGAAGCATTGAAGAACCCCCATTTTTGACACTTCTCAAATTCCACCCTCTCTAAATTGGTAAAAGCAGCACCAATATCCAGACTCTGGGACAATTACATCAGTACTGCCAAAAAAAACCAATATGAAGCACACATATTTAAATGTGAATTTTGAGTAAAGTGGAATGTACTGGGTGACGTAATATGCTACACAATTTTCAAACGGACTACTCAACAATTTCTGACCTGACTGACCTAGGACCTGGAGAAATGTAGATAGCAGAAATGTCATCTATGTAATCCTCCTGGCTATTAGTATGTAATGAGTGGGAGCATAAATCAAAGTTCTGAGTCCGACAAGCAGTTTTAGCGTTGAATAAAAAAGTGGACACTGCAAAGGAGTAAAATGTACCGTAATGCCTCGTGGTACACAAGTGTAACGAAAGAGAGGAATACCATCCAGAAGGTTAGGCTGACATTACTATCCCCCTTTCAAAACTGTTCAATGGCTTATTCCTGCTTGCCAATTTTACCGTTTTGTTTACCACCATATTTATAAAAAAAGTGTAAACATGAATGCTTATGAGATTTCAACTAAATCTAGTGAAATGCTTTCAACCCTGTTTAAAGAATCATGCTGAAAAGCACAACGAAATACTAAGAAAAATGGGATATCTTGTAGTTACATGGGGTTAAAGGTGAGATTTCTTCCTCCAATGGACCAATGAGACCATTCTCATATATCCAGAGTGTTTTGGATTACAGTCTTCATCCACAAAGTTCTTCCTTATGGTTACCTAAAATCTTCAATATGCCCAAATTAAATTCCCTCTCCCACAATATCCTTCCGAGCACACAGCAACAATGAGGTGTGGCCAGGTAATGTGCAGGCGTGCTTGATAATCTATATTACATATATGGAACACAGAGACTGTGTCTGTTGCTTTGTCATCCCATAATGTACAGCTTTTTCTCTTTGACAACCAAAACACAACAAGGTGGAAAGAGAATGACATTGGCCGTCAGGGAAGGGTAAGAGCAACGCTGGTCTCTCTGTGTCTGGTCAGTCTCCTTTAGTAAGCAGGTCCTCAATGTAAGCATCCAGTTCATCATCTGTGTTGATATCAATGTCCTGTGGTGAAGGTAAAAGACAGAACTTAACAACACTGACTGCTACGCCATAACAGGCATATGACCATGCAACTTTTTGAGGTAGGTACATGGTTTTGTGATTGTTAAATTTCAAACAGATAATCACAACATTTTAGGGAGTCTGTGAAAACTAGCCATCCCATGTCTGTAGTATCAATGAAGGCCAGGAGAGGGCAGTACTTGAACAGGGTATTTGCAGGTATCAGTACATTTTTTTCCAATGCCTTTTAAAGCCATTTTAAATATCTTTTCAAAATTCTTTAAGACCTCTGTGTTACTTAAAGCTCTAATTAGTGACATCACCTAGACCACCATTTCTCAAACTTCTTTGTCCTGGGGCCCAGTAATGTCAGGCTTTGGGGCTGCAAGGCTCTGCATAGGCCTATGCCCCCAATGACAACCCATCTGTGACAGCCCCGCCCCAATTTATACCTTGCACGTCAATGGATATGCTGAATTACACTTCATGGCACATTTTATGATGCTGCAATCTCTACCAGCTTATAACTGGATATTCAGCCATGTGCTCCGATTTTGGATTATTTGTGTTCTCTGCCTAATAAAAGCTATGCAAAGTGCCTGCACATGTGTCTGAGTGTGTGTTTAGGGGTCTCATTAGGTACCCCAGTTAGGTACCCAAGTTGGGGTGACTGTATATGTTACTGACAGTGGCTGCTATTATGCTGCAGCAAAGTCAGTTGATTATGCCAATGGGACAAACAACTATAGAAATGTCTTATTTTTCTTTTTTTTTTTATGATCCCACTGATTAGAAGTGATATAAATATGACAAAATATGCCAAATTTCATATTTCAGTTAAGAGTGAATCAAAGTTATAGGTATACCAAAATAACATCACTGATTAGCAGGAATTTACAATGATGGAAATATAAACTAACATTTAAGATTTGTGATATTTAGGTAATTGTGTTGATCCATCCATCCAACCATTTTCTGTAACGCTTATCCTGTTCAGTGTTCTGCCGAACCATCCTACCTATACGCGCAGTAAACATTTCGTACATACATCATCCAACTCATCGGTCTGCGCTACTTTAGGAAAAATCGTAAACATTGGCTGATCAGGGGAAACTAACCTGCCCGACGCGCTAGCTGGTAATAATTCAATGGCTATTTCTTTCAGTTAAATCCTATATTCTGTATCAAAATCTTCAAGCATCCAAAGCATTAAACATCGGACAAGTTAGCTCATAAAACATCCGTATGACCCAGAAGCAGCAATAAAATACACAGGTTCCCAAGGCAATAATACATAATGGCAAAAACACATTCACTGACAGTGCATTGCATTCGCAATTACGTTCACGTCTATATTTGCGGTCACATTTACAGTCAGCAAAAAGTAGGCTTCCTGCATCACCCACTCACTACCTCTTTCACCTGACAATTACAAGTTAGTGCCGCCACCAATACCACATGACCCAGCGTGCGCAATTACGCGAATGCCCAGGACCCCTCTTCAATTGGCCTCACTGTTTGAAAGCCATTTACATGGTGGGTTTCTGTTGAACAGATTTCCAATGATGGGCTTATTGAGAAGGATGGCAGGACATTAATTTATATTTAAGTTGCCAAAGCAAGTATAAAGCCATTTCAGCAGATGTTCCGAGTACAGTCTCCGTTAAATCAGTGGTATGCGCGAGTCTTGGGACTATATTTTGTTTCAAGCTCAAGATTTTTTCCCTTGAAATGGGAAATTATTGCTCCTCTGCTAAAACTATATAGAAAATACGTCAACTTCTGTTTTTAATATGTAATGTTAATTTAAGAGAGAGAATGCACCTGAAAACTGCTGCGCTTCGACTTAATATTCTGTAACCTTACGGTTCGGAAGCGATTATTATTATTAATTAATAATAATTAATAACCACAATAATAATAATAATAATAAATTATTATTATATGCAGCACTCTCCCTGTATATTTTTGTGGTTTTGCTCTACCCTCGTTCAGGGCGAGCGAGCACAGCATTATGGTACCATTGTTTGATAATGTATTACTGACAGACCGAGTGAGCGCAGGCTTAGCGTTCTTCGGTAAGGTAGCAACAAACAATCCACTTGAAGAGTTGTCTTACGGGGGGTCTGCCTGACCTGGGCTTGTCATGAACATCACCAGTTTCTTCATATCTTTTTCTTTTTTATCCTCTCCATTTAACGTTTGGATACATTGGTCTTCAGGTTTTTGATGATCAGCACTTTGATCTGTGGTTCAATCTTTGGCATGTTGTCAGAAGTCAGGCTGCACTTCAAATGAAGGTCAGGGGTGCTGGGGTTCTTTTTATACACACCTGGGATTATGTTAATTGTAGTATTTGTCACAGGTGAACCTCTAATCTGTTATTGGTTGAATCATTAAAAGACAAGACTTTTGTCCTTGCAAAAACAGGCATTATGGACTTTAACAAGCTGTGAACATCAGGACACTTTTTGACCGTTTCATTTTGCACCCAGTTATTAATGTGAAAGCCCTTGGCATTAAATTGATCCATTAACTGTAACAATTGATTGATTAGAAATAAAGTTATATGCCTTTTTAAGTTACTATGTCTATATATGACAACACTTGTCAATGACTATGCTTGATAATGCTCCATATGCGTGCACATGCTAGGCATAAATCAAGGAAGTGGTACGGATCAGGTAATAAATTCATACCATTTGGTCCTACGCTATCAAACTTTAGGTCTTCTGGGAAAAAATATTGAAGCTATAATGGAAAAATAATGCCTCAAAATATCACTTTTTAATGCTTTTCAGTGGCCTTAATTTTCACGAAATTGATTTATCACTTTCCAATGACCTGCGGATACCCTGTTGAACCCACTGCTCATTTTTCCAAAAAAAAAAAGAACCCAGAAGAAACCAACAGACCCCCAAACAAAAAGACATACAAAGACAGAGCAGCCTACTCAATGCAGCAATAATCCAAATAAAACTGAATGGAATTTGGCCACGGAGCCACATTCTTGCCCACATTTTATGGTGATTTCAGGTAAAAATGTTGTCAACTGGTCAATACTGAAAGCACCATTGTGAAACATCAGCAATTCAGAAATGCTAATGCATTTTCTATCAACAGCATGTTTGACTTTGTGGAGTGTTTACATATAAAACTTGGATGATATAACCTTACCAGTGATACAGACAGCTTTAATGCACAAAATTATTTTGCTTTGAAATGATAAATTGCTCACATTTAATTGTGCAAGCATGTTTAATAGCATCAAAAACCATCCTGCAAGGAATGTACATCTAGTCCTATAAAAGCAGCACATATTCACTTCAATTCCTACAGAACTATATACTACTATAGATGAATTGATTACAAATGTACCTGGTTACAAAGATTGCTATTGTAGTTATTTGATGGTATGATCTTTAGTTACAGCATTAAACATCTCACGCTTTATGAAGTTACAGAATACTCCATACAGAATACGCTGGGCCACCCACCTCTTGGACCTTCTGCAGCAGAGCCACAATATTAGTCCGCAGTTTCTGGAGCTTCTCCTCTGACTCATGGAGGCGTGCCTCTGCACTATTGCTCTTCTCTTCCACAGCACGGGCTCGGGCATCAGCTCGGCTCTGGTACGAGTTGCACAGGCTCTGTAGGCCCAGCTCATACTGCTGGAAGTACTCTTTCTGCAGGGTCAGGCTCACAATTAGCTCTGCAGGCCCAGCTCATACCATCAAAATTTCAACATTTCACATTTTCACAGTTTTCACAGCACAGTTTCACATTTTGTAAACAATTCAATAGCTAGGAATTTGCTAGTCTTAAATCATGCTAGTCTTAAGTGTTTATCAAATGCATCAAAATGTTTATTACACGTGTCTTACATGAGCTCACACAGTTATGTACTGACAAATGTATGGGCATTTTCAGTAGGTTAATCAGGTAAACCAGCTCAGTATTTTATGAAGTTCCTCAACATACCATTGGAAAAGCGACCAGCTCTTCTGCGGTCATGCTGTTAATGTCATCTTTAGGAATTCGAAATTCCGGAGGGAAAAAGTAGCGCAGGAACATCCTGAAACCAACAAGGACCGGTAGCCTGAACAGAAGAATGTTTGGACATACAGAACTGTGGAACTTTAATGCTAGTAGCTAGCAGTGTGGGGTGATAGAGAAGGGAAGAGGCTACCTTATCATGGCCACCAGGCTGTCCATCAGCTCTCGGCTACTGCCTGGCTGTGTGGTATCGGGCTCCATTGCAATGGATGCCCTCTCTGCTTCAGGTTCCTGTTGGGTGTCTGGACTCTGGGTAACCGGGGATGGGGGTCGCATCAGTCGAACCTCATCGCTTCCCTTAAAAACCCTGTGAGTCACACATATCATCTCAGGGACTCTAATGGGATACTACCATCATGCACAATGACTCGGGCTGTCCACTTTAAAGGCTTTCAAAATCTTTAAAAAACAAACATCATGCGTTTCGAAGTTTCAAACTAATTTAATGGAGAGTAGAGTTAGAGAGGTTAGGCGCACACTCTGATGCAGCGCATTGCCACACCCACCACAAGACAAACCACATCAGGGATTGGAACTGAAGTGCAGCCGTGTGGTAGGTGATACCTCAGCACCCAACTAGTTCGAACGGAATGGAAGTGTGAAGTTTTCAGATGCTTGCCACTTTTACTTTTTTGATTGCAAGCACAGGTTTTTATAAAATTAAGTCTGAAGTAATGAGGACCGAAAAAATTACCTCACTAGTCAGGTTTTTTTTGAGGATTTGCTATCCTTGTGAGGTCCTTTGGTCCTTATAAGAATAGATAAGAATAGCAGAACCTGTACACACACAAACAGCCCTCCCCAATGACACTGCATATAGGTGACTTCCAAAATAATATGCTTCAGAAAGTGGCTTTTTCCTACTACACCCCAGGCTCTTAGCTCCACTAACACCATCCACCTATACCACCAAGAATACTACTGCAGAATAGTGATACAGAATCAAAACATGACCAACGTGTAGGGTAAACTACATGACTATTTATATATACCCAGAGTAAACTCACTAGAGCTGGATTAACTAATCCTGATTGTCACAATTTGCGTTAACTGTACTACGATGGTGGTCATCAACAACAGCTGGCCTTTCATATAGGTAGAAGGTAATAGCTGGCAAGGGGCTAAAGAGGAAGGCACAGAATATTGGTATTTTGGTAAAAACGCATTCAAAACATTTCAATATCAATCAATAATCAATAAATCAGTGGTATCACCCACTTCAACTATTTAGTCAAAGGGCTGCCCTTTTCTTTATGTTAATGGCACAATTTTTAATTATAGTTACACTTCAGAAATCTGGGGGTATAAACATCTGTGGCCCAGGAAAAAAAAACTGGGTTAAACAACCGGCGCACATGGCTGGATAATGAAGCAACAGCAAATAACATTTGAAAAGTAGAAGCCTTTGTAAAATTACTAATTTCTGAACAACATCCAAGCCTAGTGAGGTAAACCCTGCAAGAAAATGGACACAATTAATTAGCTTGACATCTAATAGTTAAGAGAATTTCTAACTTTTTCCTATACAGAAACCGCTGGCGCTTAAGCACATCCATGACTTATTTTAGTGCTGTCTAATCATAACACCCAAGTTACATTTGTAAATATTGAATCGGTGAGTTTCAAATTCCCTCTCTATGGGCAGAGAGTAATTTTTACCTGCAGTAAATGTGATGAAAAACCATCACCCACACATTTCATCAGCTACTTACAAAAAGTAATAAAGTTCAGTTAGCTGGCTATAATTATTGGCCCTTTTTAGCTAAAGATCTTTTGCTAAAATAATGTCATTTTCAGCTCTTCACTCAGGATCTGTCAGACATCTTTATTCTCAGCTTGTGGTGTTGGTTAGTTTTGCTTAACCATTTTCGGTCTGCCTTTCAAGTCTTATTTATACTGACAAAAATTACAGCATTAAAACCGTTGTTTCGATTCAAATTCGTTGTTGCAGCCCTACTTTAATTGTCACACTGATATAGATATCAGTTTCATCACGGCACCAGGGTCTCAAAGCCTTCTCCTTACCATCTGTCACGAGGAGTGGGGGCCGTCGGCACGTAATCAAACTTGACCTTCCAACGCACGCTCTGCCTGCTGACCTCCACTGCTGCTACCCTTCCTGTGAACCACTCTTTGTTAACTTTCACCTCCACCAGTAGACCTTTATCTGTATAACAGAGAAAAACAGCACCTTCACACAAGCCCTCACAGTTCAGATGCAACTTTCTGCAACAGCTGTATCTTAATAGCTCTACCAACAAATGTAAATGACTCACCATTCACTATCATTAGGTTAAATAGTGATCAAAAATATTCACAGAACAAAATACTTCCATTTTACTAGCCATGTCTTTTTGTAGCACACACTGTATAGTTCTGCTGATTTTATAAATCAATTTTAAAACATTACAGTTCAAACCCTTGGTATTACAAAGGACAGAGCAGCCCTGATTTGTTGGCAGTTCACCTTTCTGAGCCTCTTTAAGATCTTTCTCAGAGTCTTCCTCTTCGGCACAGTCTGTAATCTATATTAAAAAAAAAAAAACCATAGCATTAAGAAAGTTTATACACAAGGGGAAAAAACTCATAATGCTATTTATTTTTTCAAAGAAACGTGTGTACAGTGTGAAATCAAGTGCACTTAAGAGCAAAGACTGCAATAGTTAAAATATTTGAAGTTTGCCATTTACAATACGTTTCGTCAGGCAAAAGTAGAAAACCTTTGCTGAAAAGCAGAGCCTGGGGGAGTGCAGAGGCTGATGAAAAGCAGCTACCTGTCAACTCTCCAGTCATTTATAGCCATACAAAATAGGGCGGAACAATACAGGGGGAAAAATAAAAATCACACTGAGATTCATAAATATTTACCACAAAAACATCAAAAGAAAAAAAAGTTACTCAAATAAAATTACCCAAAATAAAATTACCCAAAATAGACTAGAGTCAAACAGAATTTGTTTATAATCTACCAATAGTGTCTTCAGTGAGAAAGGCTGGTTGGTAGTTCATTCACATTCTAATTATAGCTGCACAATATCGCATTGCGATATACTTGCGATTATATGGCACATGCACAATAATCACCAGGGTTTTAGATAACACACAAAACATTTCGTTGGCCTTCAGCTTTTCGGCAGGCGTTTACTTACACCCACAATATGGTTAGCAGATTAGTAGTAATGCATAAAATATTAATGATCTGTAAGAATTCGGCATATCGGCATATGTTTAATAAATGTGTTCTGCCCCCAGGGCAGTCTGTTTAATGTTTGATCGTTTTAGCACTGCCCCTGGTAAAAGGTGGTACTGCAGTTGTACAGGAAGCGGTGCCATGTATTAGGTACAGGGAGGCCCAATACAGTGTTTCTCAATCTGTTGCAATCATTGATTCGGCCCACCGTGAGCATTGCCTGTAAGTTCCTTTTGTTGTTTACAACTTTATTTTTTCAGTATTGATGGACATTTGCTGTTAATGGGAAGTTTGTGTACTCTTAATTGCTGAGTGATATTTACTATTGGTGACAAATTGTTGCTTTCTGTATGTTTTGAGCTGTAATTGTGTGACTTTATATATTCTATAAGGCATCACAGGTGTGGTCTATGTATGTTATGTTCTAATACCATTATTTCTGGTATTTTAATTTTACTCATCTTCCATACCAACATGCTCTACAAGAGTCAACATTAAAGACAGCAAGAAAGCTACGTCCTGACTCTCGTGTTGTTTACTGAGAGAGTTTGGCTGGCTGTCTACTACCAGTTATTTAACACCATGAGGAGGGCAGCACAAAACGTGTTATACTTTAAACTGCAAAACGTACCGCCGCAACACCGATGTCTTTTTACCTTGCTTATCCACAATCTCCTCTTTTAGAAAATGATATGGTTCACCACCACTTCAGTGCTTATCGCTTCAATGATTGACCAGTAATACTGTACAGTGGTGGGCAAAATTATTATAACACTTAGCATATTTAAAAGGTTTCAGTTGTTTTTGTTGACTTGGCCATTAAAATACCCATAAAACAAATGAAATATCTACAAAGTGATCATTTTGCTCTATAAACAATAAAAGAGCCTTCATAAATGATAGAAATTCCATATGTTTTATAAATACAGTAAGTAATGTGAATTTCATGTCCAGTACAGATGTCAACGAA
>JAODKL010000040.1:31195928-31210161 GCA_026780765.1 Petrocephalus schoutedeni
TCACACCCATGTAAAGCGCCCTGGGACAACTCTGTTGTGAAGGGCGCTATATAAAAATAAACTGAATTGAATTGAATAAGGAGAATCACTGTGCTAAGTCCAGACCTCAACCCCATCAAGCACATTTGTGACAGGTTGGAAATTAAATTGGACAGATCTATTGTACATCAAAAGGAAAGCCTTTGGCTTGAGTTGCAGAAGACATGGGATAATGCTGAAGTTCTCAGGAAATATACTGACACTATGGCAGAGATGTGCTGCTGTAATTGCTGCAAAACGTGGACATTATTAAAGTTAAAAGTAGATAAAAACTTAACCATCTGCATATTTCATGAGCATTATGAAATGAAATCATGTTTTGGAGGCAAAAAAGTCAATACGTTCAGACCTGTCAGGTGTTCTAATAAATTCTGGCCACCACCGTATGTGGGGTGCTCCGCCAACTGAATTTTAGATTGCAAACCTTTGGGCATAATACACATCTCATTAGTAAGTTAGGCAGACTACTAATCTGCTTACCAAACTGTGGGCATAAGTAAAAGCCCATATAGTAGTGAAAAGCTGGCATCTGGACAAACGTTTAGCGCGTTATTTAAAGCCCTCGTGATTATTGCACAAGTGCCATATAATCACAAGTACATTGCGATTTGATATTGTGCAGCCGTAATTCTAATTATCCATAACATCTGAATTCTGGTGCAAAAATGATCAAATAAGTTGCTGTGAGTTGTGCCAACAGACAAAGCAGTGCTGACAAATCACTTGCTTTTGCTTAATATCGTCTCAGTGGAATCCAAAATATTTCCATGCATGACGAATGTCTTTTCATGACCAGTTCCTGTTTACTTTTCTCCTAATTTTTGTTAAAGTGCCAAACTGTGTGTGAGTGAGTCCAACTGCAAGGACGTAAATGATTAGCAGGTGGAAGAGCACATGCAGAAATATTCAAAGTAGGGGTGTAAATCATTGGCCCCAAGGCAATTCAATTATGGTTATTTAAGGAACAATTTGATATATGAGAAACTTTAAATTTCCATCAGGATTGGGTTAATTAGTTATTCGATCATTTTTTGAAAAAAGGTTTTTTACGTTAACTTCAAAAAATGTTGCAAATATTACCATGGAAAGTTAATTGCACACTTAATAGAATACAAGGGAAGAATTGTATTATTTCTAAACTGGACAATATGCCAATAGAAAACTGTCAAGAAGCTAATTACTGAACTGTACAGTAAAAAAATATATACACACACACCAAAGACATTAAAGGAAGTGCTACCTGATGGGGGAGTTGCTGGCGGTGAAACTTGCCGAGCTTGCCAGCGAAGATTAGCGGAATGATGTTACATCGTTTTTTATTCTGTGGAAAGTGAAAAATTGAGCTGCGGGCCAGATTTAATAATGGATTATAAACATGTCGCACGCTGGTACTTTGAGATCTTGGCTATCTCAAGGTCTTCACCACTGCTACCTTACATTGCCAAAGGAATGTCTTTTTTGCACTAAAAAGAGTAGCATCATAGCGCTAATATCTATTAGAGTGTTTTAGTGTAGAGCAGGGGTGGGCAATCTTATCCACAAAGGGCCAGTGAGTATGCAGGTTTTCTGGATAGGTCAGCTGTTCAAACCCAGGTGTGAGAATTCTTCAGCCAATCAGCTCTCTAATTAGTGATTTAATTAGGGAGTTGCAGCGAAAACCTGCATGCACACCGGCCCTTTGCGGATAAGATTGCCCACCCCTGGTGTAGAGTGTAGTGTTCTGCAGTACAAAACAGAGGCAAGTTGCCCAAAAGTGTTGTAGTGCACAGATCATCAGTATAGCACAAAGATCATCAGATAGCGCTTCCTTTATGAATTTTAATGAACCTTTCAGAAATTCATGTCCTGGCATTGCTACTTTTTACTCCGTGCAGCATGTGAACGCAAGACTATGAAAGTGTGTGAAAGCTTTATTTCACCCCCAAAAATGTATTCAAATATATTCTAACGTTTAAAATCGACGTATTGAATCACCATCTTTAATTAATTCAATTAAATTAATTCATCACGGTGTATTGATGTTTTTTTACATCTGTAATTCAATGTATGTTTCATATTAGCACATCATGCTGAAGGACCCCTATGACGGTCCTGAAAAACGAAGAACTGAAAAATACTAGGGGCAAACTGAATATCTAGTTTAAACTAGTATACCGGAATGCTTTGAGACAGTTATGACATGCAACTCTGAAATGCCACCCATTCATTTATTGCACATTCCACTTACATGCCAATTTTCAGAATATTTCCAATTAGGTTGTTACCTGTATTTAAGTCTTAATAGCATGGCTTAACATTGTAAGTTATATTATTCATTTTCCATAATAATAATAACTGATACTTTATTGATCCCCATGGGGAAATTCTCTTCTCGCCTCCCCCAACCTTGCGCTCTACATGAGAGCAAGCTTGGCTGTGAAGGGCAGCCAGCTCGTGCAGCGCCCAGGGAGCTGGGGGTTAAGGGCCTTGCTCAAGTACTTGCATTATGAGGAACATTTTACATGATGTGACAGTAAGAACTGTAACAGACCAATGATATTCATGGAGGCCTTGAGGGACAACATTTTTTTTCACAAACTAATTTTCCCACAGAATACTACACTGAGCTTGCACAATCCCTAAAAATGTATGCTTTAGTTTTCACTCAAATCTTTATACTAATATACAGATACATAGTTTCTCACAAACCAACTTGGTCTTCTATTCATTCTGCTAGATCTGCACTTGTGCAAACAAGTAATTCTCTGGTAGAAATTAGGCTGTAAATTGTTGTGATAAATTGCTGTGGTCCAGTTCTTAATATTATGCATGGTAATAACCAATATATGTATACTATACAATATATGCATCTCTGAGCCCATAACTTTATAATAATGCATAATGTCTCCTATTCCAAATGTATCCTCCAGTACTTATTTAATAGGCAAATGCTTTGTGGTCACTTAGTTACCATTTACATATTTACCCATCAGTTTTTTAGGGATTTGCCTTTCACTTTAATGAACAGATTTAAACTAACTTTTTTACTGTACATTACACTGCAACAAAAACAGAACAAAATCCAAACAATATTATGGTGGGAAAAGAAATATATAGTTTCCTTTGCTGTCAGAGGTTTCAACCTTATAGTGTCCCCAAAATGCCAGCCCCTGCCGACCCTAAGAAATAAATCAAATTAAATCAGCCTTCTCATGGTTCTCTTATATCTCATGGTTTTTCCTCAATCTGTCATTATGTCAGGCTAACTGGAGACGCACGCCTTCGTCGATCAAACTTTTAATCCTTAAGTTGCAACTTTCGATCTCAAGAAATAAGGGAGGCCCACCCTCCACCTCCCCTAACACTGATAAAATTTGCTTGCCCAAAACAGAGGCAAATCTGAACACAGTTTGCACTACAGTGGACAGAGCAACCCTGATCTGCTAGTAATTCACCTTTCTGAGCCTCTGTAAGGTCTCTCTAAGAGTCTTCCTGTTCAGCACAGTCAATATAGCGCAATATATGGGGCAGGTCTAAATGCTAGTAGAATTTCCAATAGACTTCTGCATGAATACACTGTCATGCTCCTTTTGTTCAAGAACAATACAATAGTTTCTTCTTATTGTTCATGATTTTTACAATGTTACCTAATTTTATGCTGAGAAAGTGAACACTTGATGTACATGTAAATAGCCTCAAGAGAGTTAAAAAGAATACGGTAAAAACACGCGCAGTCAGGCTGAAGGGAAAACACTGAGGTGCAGACCGGCAGGGGGATGCTGTGTATGCTACGTAGTGAGGGATAACCGTACCTCCATGACCACGCTGCCCTCTGCAGTCTGGGCCCGCACCTCTGTCACCTTCCCCATTTTAGCCTCCTGTTTCTTTACTACCGGGTTGCTTGATTTCTCCACTGTCATCTTGGTTTTCTTGAGCTGTGGCTCTTCATCCTCAGGCTCCCCTTGTATATTATCTTCTTCTTCCTCATCCTCCTCACTCGTATCTTCTGTAACTCTTTTGCGCTGGCCACTTGTGGTTGAGGACTGCTTGGTTGCCCCCTGGGTGTGAAAGAGTGACAAAAACAGACTGTTTATTTTTTACAGGAGATTTCTGAATGCTACCGTTTTACTATTGTACAAATAGAGACCCATCAAGGGAAATCAAAGATAATCTACAAAAATATAATAGGGAAAGATGTGGGTATTTTTCGCCCACTGCTGTTAAAATGAGTGGTTGAAGTAAACAATCATCACTTCTTTCTCAACCAACACAGTAGTTAAGTCAATTTCCAGATGAAAAGGCTAATATGCAATGGTAGACCATTTATTGTAACCAGTAGAGAGAGGTGTTCCACAAAGCAGGGTTTCTCAGTTAGCTGGGTTATCTTAAGGTAGAAGTCAGGATGGTCCAATAGAAATGACACTCACCTAAACTGTTACTGGACGATCAAGTTAACCCAGCTAACTTTCCAACATCTTCACCACAGGGTGACAACTCTTATGCTAAACTGCAAGGGCAGCCAGATTGCCAGATGCAGCTAGTGACATGACTCCCTCAGACACGACCAATTACTACTCTTCCTGCCTTCACCGTTTCCAACAAAAATATAAAAGTGTGGAGACTTTTTGAACGTCCCTAGTATAATTATTAGGGGTGTAAATCACAGCTTTCCTCACGACACGATACAATATCGATTCCTGAAGCCAACGATTCGATTTTTTTCGATACCTCATAAATTCCCACGCTACGATTTGGTTCAGTTCGATACTGGCGTTAGTAGTCAACATTATTACATTTCACACAATCCTGTACATGACAATGAATTATGCAAATATAATTACCATTTTATCATATTTTTGTAAACAAAATCTAGTCCACATTACAAAAGTATAGTCACGTATATCCCATAAAACAAAATAAAATGTAATAAGGTAAAAATAATTGGATGGATGTAGATTAACATGGTGACTAATTTTTATTTTGAATCAAGTCTTCTCCAAATACAAAAGTGTAACAAAAAGTATGTTCATAAGTAAAATAAAGTGCAATAAAGTCACATAAAAAACTTTGCATGGATAGATGTAGATGTAGAATGAGGAAGATTAACATGACTGACTTCTACAGTGAAACAAGTATGTCAGTAGTCTTCTTTGAGAGGTTTTTAATAAGAAAAATGAACTGGTTAATGTGTTCAGGAGAAAGGACGCTATAGTATACTAAACACACACTTTGAAAGTACGCTACCTAGAACAGGTAAGTCTTAGCCAGGTCTGCCAAGAGAAGAAACTTACTTTGACGCTGTCATCTTTGAAAAACTTTTCTGTGAACTTAACTTTTCTAGTTCTTATTTTAGTCGCCAGTTATCATCAAACAAAAGGTAAATTTCATTGTGAGAGCAAGTACACCCACTAAATAAAAAAAAAATAATAATTCAGCGAAAAGAAACTGATAATGCATTGGCAATTATTTATTTATTTTACAGTGCATAACACCTGCAGTCGTTATGCTACATACCGCCACCTACAGCGTAAAAGTGCAGATCATGTGCACGTCGGAGTAGATCATGAAAACAATACTGGAACAGGCGGAAAAATTAAAATGCATCCATATTTATGTGGTCATGTCGATACATTGGATCATTTTCTATTTAATCGATACAGATCGATGTATCGTTACATGACTAATAATTATGAATAAAATATTTACAAAAACCAAAGCATATTTGGAAATTATCTTAATCAAACTATAGGTATGCATTTATGCCATAAGCAATCCACTGGCAGCATGCTTTTTGAGCTTTGGTGGCAGCTACAATGTTGCTCTTCACTATTATTGTACATTTTACTATAATCCCCATGCGATCCATGCTTATGTGACTGATTGTTGCACACAAAGCACTTTATGTGCACACGCTTGGGAAGTAATCTTGGTCTCAGTAGGAAAACCAGTCTTAACATAGATTGGCAATATTCAGCAACACACTGGGTGCATTTGTTTGATTTAGTCGAACTGGAACTTCTCTGACACCCAACTACGTTGAACCAGCTTTGCAATACAGGCCCCAGATCTGCATCTGCTGCTGTCCTTTCATGTGCACTACTAAGTGATACTGCTTCAGTTTTGGTGCGATATCTCTCCAAATACATTATGTTCCAGATTATGACCTATACAATGTGCCTGCAAAATCTGAAAAAGATTTATAGCAACACTTACATAAGATCATGTTTACAAGATCTAGTGTCTTCTGCAATCACTGTTCCCATTGTTGCCACTAAGCAGTGATACTTCAGTTTTGGTGCAATTAGTCTTAAAATTTGATTGTGTTCACATGCTTGCCCATTCAATGTGTCTGTGTTTTTTAGTTAATGGCACCAACAAGACAAGCCATATGTACTCCTCGTCCATTTAAACACATTTAAAACAGCTGAGCACCTACCAAAAGCACACCTTGAGGCCATAAGGCAATAATTAATAATAATAATTATTACCTTATGGCCTCAAGGTATTAATTATTACCTTGAGGCCATAAGGTAATAGGTAACAGACAATAGGTACCAAACAATGATCCAAAAAGCAAAAACAATGCAGTGTATGGGATGTCACCTACCCGTGGGGAGCGCACAGCCACCGCCCTACCACCCGTTTTAACTTTAGAAATCGGGGTCCTGGGGCTGGGGGCTGGCCTGGCCTTGACCGGGGGCTCCTGCCTGCGGATGGCAGAGGGTGGAGGAGGAGGAGGTGCTGGCACTGGAGGTTTGGCTGTCCGGGTTGGGATGCTGGGCTTCCTGCTGAGGGGTGGGGGCTTGCTGAGGGGTGGCCGGCTGGGGGCATTCTTTATCATAGCTGGCAGGGGGGGTGATCGGGGCCGTGCCATCCTGGTGCCCTGAGTAAAACACACACACTTACTTGCTACACTGCAATGTAGTAAGTGGAGCTGAAAGTGATACAACTGCTGGATACTGAAGCCGAGGGAAATCATTGGTTATTTTGCATGAGAAACAAATACTCTGGAATCACACCCCGTTAGAATAATGTGACTGTCACACTGATTAGTTTCTGATTCTCTCATAGCTTTACGTATTTAGTTTATAAATGCTCAGGGGGGAAAGTTACAAGGTTCTCTCACTCTTTTTAAACTAAAATAATGATAATGAAAGAATGTCTTCACCGTAACTAAAGCACTATACACAATAATACTGGAAATTCTAACACACTTAAACATTCATACAAAATATACCAAAGGAAGCTGTGTTACCTGTGGGCTACTCTCACTTACAGTCTTCAAGCTGGCTTCTAGAGGCAATTTCTTCACGTCTGCCTGAGATTTAATGGGAGCAGTTTTCTACAAACACAACACAAATAAAAAGTTAACATTACAGAACTGAACTAGAAGCTAGGGGTGGGTGGTAGGGGCAAAATGTCAAATTACGATCCATGATACAGATCAATCAATCAATGAATAAATCAAATCAATCAATCACTATTTATAAATCACATTTAAAGATACCACATGTCAACAAAAGTGCTGTACAAAATACCAATACAAACAATAAGTCAAACTGGGGAGAAATTATCCCTCTTTTTAGTACCGGTAAGAAGAGGAACATCAGCATTTTGTACCAACTGTAAACAAGACATTACTGACTGGCTGCAACCTACATAGAGAATTACAGTATTTTGCAAGATGGCGCCAGGGGTTGTGGCTTGCCGTCTCCCGTATGTAACTTTTGTGGTATATTTCCTTCTCTTATGTTGTCCACATTTGTCAGCTATATATACGATCAGCAAGCTCTTTTAAGTCTCAGGCCTATTAAATCTGAATCTCTTATTCTGGGTTTTAAATAAGGAGAAATTCCGCCATTGTTAACGGACATACCTCATTACCTACGCTGCACTCCATTCACAACGTTCTGCAGGAAGCGTCCGAAAAGACGTGGTAAGAGGGCTGGACTACAGGGACGCATCAAGTCCTACATAAAATCTAGAGGATTTGTGGGGTTTGGTGCAACTACGGGGGTCTTGCCGCACACCCTGGATTTTTTGCAACTTTCCAAGACCAGATGTTGCCGCTGGATCAAGCCAGTGGACACTTCTGGTTCCATGGACCTACCAGCAGAACCCCCTTTGGCCGAGTGCTGGGTGCGGTCCTACAGAGGCAGCGCGAATCCCGGAAACCTTTGCGGGCTGAGGCGTGTCCCCATTTCCCCGGATACTACCACACTCCATATGGCTTTGCTGAATACTAGATCTATGGTGAACAAGACTTATTTTAAACTATTTTTTCACCTCGTCTGAGTTGGATTTTATATTCCTGACTGAAATTTGACTCCGAGCTGGTGAGTCTTTTGCCCTTTCAGAAATTTTGCCTCCTGGATTTTCTTTTTTGAACTCTCTGCTGTCTACCGGTAAGGGAGGGGGATTAGCCTCTATATTAGCCTCTATTAAATCTGCATTTTGTTGCTGGCAAGACTCACCTGCTTCATCTCAGCTTTGAGCTGCAACTTTTTGAGTTGATCTCCTGTGGTGTATCGCCCACCTAAATATGTTAAGGATTTTATCTATGATTTTGTTCATCTATTGGAGAGCCTTAGGGTACGATATGATTGTATTTTAATTGTTGATGATTTTAACATTCATGTCTGCTGTGAGTCTGGGCCACTGGTTAAAGATGTTATCACTCTTATTGACTCTTAATTTTACTAAGAGGGTTAATGAAGCTACCCACGTAAAAGGGCATACGCTTGATTTAGTGCTATCATATGGTGCGGATGTTTGCATCAATGATATCAAAGACTGTGGTATGTCGGTCCATTTTTAACATTACTGTATGTACTATACAGCTGAACTGTGGCGATCGATAAATCCTGCTACTGCTGGTCATTTCTCCTCTGCTTTTGCTCATTCTATTCTTGGTTACGCTGACTGTTTCGCTGATTTACATGTTGATGAATTAGTTCATCTCTTTAATTTGACATGCTCTGGTACTCTGGATTCTGTTGCTCCACTCAGAGCTAAACGCTGTAAACCATCACATCGGTCTTGGTTAAATGAAACTACGAGCACTCCCAAGCTCTGTAAGCTCTGCCGTTTTTCACTAGTTTGAGCCTGTGACATTTGCTGTTTTAAGGGAAGTTGTTTTTGGTCTAAGTCATTCTAACTCCCCACAATATGCTCTCCCCACCTGTCTTTTTAAGGAAACCCTTTGCACCTTTGGGGCCTATATTTTACTTTTATTGAATGCCTCCCTGTCATCTGGCTGTGTACCAGCTGCCTTCAAACAGGCTGTTGTGCAGCCTTTAACCCCTATCCCGTGTTTGGGGTCAATCTGACCCCAGAGCATCATTAAACGGTAGGCAAATTTCACATGGGGAAATTATCACGGGAAAAGGGTTAATTAAGAGAAAAAAAATCTTGTCCAGTTATAGGCCAATATCAGAACTTCCTTTTGTATCCAAGATTTTGGAAAAGATTGTGGTTAACCAACTTCATATACGTACGGTATTGCTGACGGATTCCAATCTGGCTTCAAACCCCATCACAGCACTGAAACAGCACTTTCAAGGGTTCTTAATGATCTTCTTTTAGCTACTGATTCAGGTTGCTCTGCCATTCCAGTCCTTTTAGATTTGTCCACTGCCTTTGGCATGGTTGAGCACAACATTTTGTTGTATAGGCTGGAGCATGTTGTTGGGCTTAAAGGTAACGTCCTGTCGTGGTTTAAGTCCTATTTGTCAGAGAGATCTTTCTTCATTTTGATGGGGAATTATTCTTCCTCTTTAGCTTTCATGTCCTGTGGGTGTACCACAACGATCTATTCTAGGCCCTATTTTATTTTCATTATATATGCTGCCTTTGGGTTTGACTTTTAGGAAATTTGACATTCCCTTCCATTTTTATACTGATGACATCCAAATTTACTTTCCACTTAAACTAGATGGTTCAGCTTCATTGCTGACCTTCTTAAATTGTCTTCAGGGAGTAAAAGATTAGCTAACACAAAACCTTACTCTTAATGAGGACTGAAATAGTTGTTTTTGGAAATGGCCCATCTCATAACAGATACAAATCGGTCCCCTTGCTGCTCTCTGCCAAGTTAAAAACCTGGGTGTTTTTTTAGATTACTCTTAAATTTGATAAGCAAATATCTTCCGTGGTTAAGGCTAGTTTTTATCAATTGCGACAGATTGCTAACAAAATCTTATCTCCCTCCTACAGACCTAGGAAAGTTGATTCATGCCTTTGTTATCACTAGATTGGACTACTGTAACTCGCTATACATTGGTCTTGATCAGAAAATACCTCATTGAAATCGATTTAAAATCGATATGATATCGCCCTTCCCTATGATTGGGCCTTCATTGTCTCAGGAAGAAGCAGCCATATGAATGAGGATGACTGACCTATATTACATAGATTAAGATGAAAATAAAGTTGTGTATCATCTGCATAACAGTGAATAGAAATATAAAATTTACAAATAAGCCCCAATGGGATCATGTATAAGGAGAAGAGGATTGGCCCCAAGTGGGTCCCCCACTCTCAACAACTGCAGATGACAGAAAGCGACCAAAACAGACTAATGCTCACGCCTTAAATCAAACACAAGGGCACCTTCATTATACAGATTATTCTGTTTTTCGTTTACAAACCGAATATTTTCATATAGGTTTTTTTTTTTTTTTTTTTAAACCAGCTACCTGTTAACTGGTTAGAAAAGACCAATTATGTTTTTAGCTGAAGATCTAGGCACTAAATTGAGACAGACGTGATTGGTGCATGCCATTTTTCTGTCATAATAATAATAAAAATTATGCTGAATTATTGTAAGTGCTGTTTTGCGATAACTCTGATAACTCTGCTCATCATAGATACACCTGCAACTGATCACCATAAATCCACCCATCCATTCTTTGACGCTTATCCAGGGACAGGTCGGGGTGGCAACAATCTAAGCAACCACCACTTCTAGCTCCACCGGGGGAATATAATCTCTAGCGTGTCCTGGGTCTGTTCAGTGGCCTCCTCTTAGTTGGCCATACCCAAAACAACACCCCAGGGAGCTGTTCAGGAGGCATCCTAGATAGATGCCCGAACCACTTCAACTGGCTCCTTTCAATGTGGAGGAGCAGCAGCTCTACATTATCCGAGCCCCGCCACCCGGCAGAGGAAACTCATTTCTGCTCCTTATATCCGCGATTTCATTCTTTCGGTCACTCCTCTGAGTTCATGACCATGGGTAATGGTAGGAACGTAGATCAACTGGTAAATCGAAAGCTTTGCCTTCCAGCTCAGCTCCCTCATTACCATGACATAACGGTACAGTGGCCTCATTACTGCCGATCACGGTAAATTATCGTCAGAATCGCCTAGAAACCATTCCACTAAATAACACTAAAGAGGACATCATGCGTTCAGGTCCAAGTCAAAAACCGAAGATAACAGCATTCCAAAGTGATTTTCATATGATCCATAAAGAGATAAAATAGAGCCTGAATCTTGGTGTTATTAAACTAGACGTATCCCAATATAATTATTCCATCATTAATAATCCACTCAGTGTTACTGACCGAAGTACCATTAATTTCGAAAATATCCGCTAACCTGCAGTGTCTCCAGCTTCTCCTGCTGTTGCCTGATCTTCTCTGTTAACTCCCTCTGCTTATCTTCCGTTGACTTGATGTCCTTGCGCATCACCCCAACTGGTAGATTCTGTTTCTGCTCAGGAGCGTCACACCTGAATGGAGTAAGAAACTGAAGATACAGCTGCACTACACAGACATTTATTTCATGGTAAAAAGGACCTACAGCAAACCAAGGCTGGGCTTCAGGAAAATGAGCTACCTGTCCTGGGTGCTATCTGGATTCATCAAACAAACCCAACTGTCAGGGTACCGCTTATCCACAGCATCCAGTTGGAAGGGAAGGGTACGCCACTTCAAGCATTTGTCTGTTAAGACAGATATGGCTAAAATTTACAACTTCTGGCTTTTAATTCATATTAAAATATCTGGTAAAATGAAGGTATCAGGAATGTGATGAAAGGGTTTTCAAATAATGGCATGGCAGGTTTCACTTACCACACTGAATGGTGACAGGGATCTCCATGGCACGCCGCCTCTTATACCTCAGATCACTGGATGGGGGCTGGTTCCAGTTGGCCGAAAGGTACCCGAATTCATCCCAGAATTTGACAATGCCTTTTTGCGCTGGAGAAGGCAAAGCATCACAGCAGTATCACAGCAAATGAACTGCAAGAATGCTACTACTGTTTGTTTCTTTTGAGAGCTGAGATTATAAAACATTGTTAATCTCTACACACCCCTGGAGAATGTAATCAGCCATATGAAAACAACTGCCTGATTTTAGCTATTAAGGGCTTTTTTTTAATAACTATAAACTATAAAAGTAATACTTATTCACCATTCTGCAAAACAAAAAAAATGCACAGTACTCTCACCAATGGCAACATCTTTCCAGTACTGGGCCAGGTGGTCACCCATGGCCTTCAGCAGATGCCTGTACTCCTTGGCATCAGCAAAGTCTTGCTTGTTGTGTGTAGGCTCAAGGACCAGGTAAGGAACATCAACCACACCCACAACTCCACCACAAGCCCTGCCATCAACCAAGCCACTCTCCATTACCAAATACTTAGCTTTACCACCCAAAACCTAGTCACAAAGGACTGCATGTTAAATACAAAATTAATATGTAACTTTATTGCACTATTTTGATGGATACAATGTGGGTTTCTATGAGCAGCATGCTGGCAGAGGCCCACTTACATGCCTCCCTCCAGCTGCGGCCCCACTTTCTCGTACATCTTGATGAGCCGACTGCAGTTGTAAATGAACATGCCATCCAGGTCTCTCTGTTCGATGTTCACCCCAAAAATAAAGTTCAGCTCCTTGGGCTCTTTGAGGGCTCTGGAAGAGTGTTAGGAAACAGTGGGGCCAAAGAGTGGACTGATAAGAAAATATGGTTACCATAGAACAACAGACAAATATTTAAACATTGGGTGCTACGACTGGTAGAATGTAGTACCACCTGCTTACAGGATTCTTGTCGGTTAATATCAGAATAAAACCCTGAAAGCTGTCATTCAAGAGAAGAAAAACTTCCATGAAACCAGTCTACAAAAACCACATCATGTGCTTATGACTCACTTCTGTTTTGTCTCCAAGACCTTCCTCTTCATCTCTGCCTCCTGACGCAACATCATGGCTGATTCCTGAGCCTTGCGCAGGATAGCCTGAAGGAAAAGAGGTATGCCTTTAGTGCTGTAATACAGGCCCCAGACACTCTACGGTGTGCAACCATCACAGGGCGACATCTTACGCGAGCTTCCCTGGAGAGGTCGTCTCCCAGCTTCAGCTCCATAGCCAGACTTTTGCTCTCTGCTTCCCTTGCCTTCTCCTCGGCTAGAGATAAAACATGACATAAAGGTATGATGTAAGTCATACAACTTCTTACCTATCAAGTCATTACACAATACTTCTAGATTCCATAATAATCAGAAAATGAAAATTTTAGTATTATAGGTTACAGAAAAGTCATTTTTAGGAAAATTACAAAAACCTAGTCTAGCTTGAAAGTTTATTGAACAGGAACCAGCAGGATAAAGAGCCAGTAAATCAGGGGTGGGGAACTGGTTCATGGAGGGCCAGTGTGGGTGTGGGTTTTTGGGATGACCTTATCACCATATGCATTGCTTATTGGAGCCTTTTATATCATTTATAATAAACACAAACAAACAAGTAAAAGACTTCTTCATAGTGCACCTACATATTTTAGCAAGGTGGTCTGCCTTTTTCACTCCTTGTTCCGCCCGCGTTTTGAAGCGTGTGGAACTATATTTGTAAACTCTGTTAAGGAGAAAAATCGTTAACCTAAAAAGTTCTTTGTAAGCTGAAAAACATACCTAATAAAAAAAAAGCTTAATGGAAAAAAAAAACTTAATGTCACAGAAAAGCATGTGTTCCGATAAATGAATTATCCGCATAAATATTTCTAAATACTGATATTGGATCACAAGAAAATAATTTCTATCTGCTACTTTGTCTAATACACGTGTCCTACACTTGTTGTGTCCTGGGCGAAAGCCTGACTGGAATCTATCCTGTACGTTATGTGTCTCCAAGTATGACTGAAGTTGGGCGGCAACTATTTTCTCTAGAACTTTTGACAAAAATGGTACATTGGAGACAGGTCTGTAGTT
>JAODKL010000040.1:31242209-31254987 GCA_026780765.1 Petrocephalus schoutedeni
TTTCCTTGCCACTGTCGCCTTTGGCTTGCTCACTGGGGGGTCTTTATGTGGCAGAGAAAATGTAAAGCGCATTGAGAAAATGCAATGCTGTGATAATGTGCTATATAAATAAAATTGCATTGCATTTTATTACTGCAGTTTCACAGTTTCATACTCTCATTTATGACGCGGGCTGTATCAAATACACCGAAATTAATTGTACATCGTTTATAAATGTACAGCACCTGCTTGTAATCGATTTGTGACAATAAAACAGTGCAGAGAAAGTCCAAAATATTCCAACTACCATGGCTGCTCTTGTGTTATTAGAAGATATTGCAAATGGAAGAATTAAAAGAGAGCATGTATTTAGGGATCATAGTGATTTCTTGGCTCATGATGATGACTGGCTTCTAAGTCAATTTAGATTTCCAATGGCTGTGTGCTGAACTGGGGCCAGCTTTACCAAGGCAGACTTTGAGAAATTCCGCTTTACAGGTTCCTTTACAAGTTCGTTCCACCCTCGAATCTTTAGCCACAGGAGCTTTTCAACGTGAACTTGCATATGTCAATGGAAAGAAATTTCGCTCTGTTGATGTGCGAATGTTGTAGTGTTGGGAACCAGCTTGAAAATGGTGTGGTGCGTGATGGCTGACTTCTCCGTAAGAAAACATTTTATATTTTGAGACTAAAATTGTAAGTTTTGTGTTTGATGTACCCATTTGACAGTTCCTTGGGGGACGTGGCTTCTCACCCCGCTAGCAAACCCACAGACTGCACAAGAGCGACGTTATAACGGTGTTCGTTCCGGGATCGGGTGGTGGTCGAGCGGGCAGCCTAAGGGCCATTGGCGCTGTCCGGCCAAGACCGGTGGAGTACTGCTCATAAGTCCACGGGAAGTGTCGCTTTGTGCATACACGTAGCGTGCTGCATAACGTGGCACAAAACAGTAGCTTGCCTGTACTATTTTCTTAAACTATAAACAAAATTAATACCACATCTGCTGTCTGTCTGTTCATCTGAAACATGTAACTAATTCAAAGAAATATGGTACAAACAAACTCACCTGCGCTGATATCGGAGTCCCCCTCACCCGCTGGCAAAATTGCTGTTATAGCCGTGTCCCCAATAATTGCAGCAACTCGCTGCCCAAAGGGTGCAGCCCCTGTGAGCCCCGCAATTCCGCTACCTCTTCCAGTGGTGTTGAGCTGCAACTCCCTTTCTTACATCGACTTTAATATCCAATCATTTATTTTTTATTTCGGCCACTGTGCGACTTTCCAGATTACATTTTTGAGTGCCTCTGCCACGCCGTGCCATTCCATCAGTTTTCTTTTGTTGCTGATGCCACTGCTTAAACCACCAAACAACATTTTCTTTCTTGCCTTGGTCTCACTAAGCAAGACGTCTACTTCACATTCACAAAATTTTCTCTTCTTCCCACGTCCCTTGGCCATTGTTTTTTAACAAAACCCTGATTGAAGGGGATCTTTATATTAATTTGCATATTAAAATAAGTATAATTATGGGAGGAGTCGGTAACATTTCGTGCTGATTGGGCTGTAAGAAGGGAAAGTGCGTCGAACTTTGCCTACGCTCAGTTTTATGCATCTGGATTTTTATTTTGGAGTACACACATTTCTGATTTTGTCCGTACGCCATGTTTTAGTGTGAATTCTACGCATGCCGTTATACATGAGGCCCCTGCTCACTCCACCACAGTGTACTAAAAACATTCCTGCCTATTGCCATCAGAAACCACCACGCATCCCCGTGACGAGCCACCCCTCATCCACAGCTATAACATGCCAGGAACGATATCTTGTCTTGCATTACAACATGTTACAACAAAATCCAGTGTTTTGTCCAAAGTGGACATTATTGATCTGCAGACTATTATTCTTTAAATATTTTTACTAATATTATTTCTGACCTGCATTCCACAATTCATCATGTTTAAGCAAAATTAAAAATTAAACAAAATTCAAGCAATAAGCAATGATACTATTTCAAAATGTTCTAAAATCTAAATTCTTAAATATATTATTATCATCTGGTACAATTATCTGATTATAAACACTTTATTTAAATGCATAATTCTATCCAGCCAGTTTTTAAGAAATAATTTGTCTGTAGTCCGCAGCCCAGGACCCTTGCTGGGATGGTCATGGAAACATTTCCCTTTAAAAATTTTTATAGCTGAAACAGCTCTATGAATGTTATAGTCATTCAAAGCAAAAGCAACAGAAACAGTAGGGGTAGTTCAGCTCCAGAGCACATGCACTGTGGGGAAAGCCCACTGGTCGGGGTGGCCCATGTGAGGCAGACCGCTGTAAGGGGACGTACTCCACTGGAAGGCTGGGAGCTGGTCCCATGTGGGGCCGCTTATAGCCAGCATCTGGAATTTTCTGTACATTGTGAAGGAAGTCACCTGTGGGCACAAAGAGACAAACAAAGTCACCCTCAGGGACATAAAAACAACAGACAGAATGCATTTGGCATCACCATCATGGTTAAAATACATTTTGATATTAACGTTCGATCGATTTAGCAGATTTTAAGAAAGCAAGGTCAGACAGTTCCTGAAGCAATTGAGGTTAATAGCCGTGCTCAAGGACCCAATGGTGGCATCACTATGCTGACCCCGGGATCTGAACCTGTGAGCCTACAGTGTCCTAACCCACAAAGCCACAGTGCTCCCACAGCTTCAGGTGTGCTTAACAGAGCTCAGGAAAGGATATACGCTATACCCATGGATCACTGAATTTAGATGAAGCTGTGGTAAACTGTAAATAATGGTCTGCTCCAAACAGGTACAACAAAAACTTACCTTCATGTCTGTGCCCCCATGAGGCCTCTGCTTCAGAGCCCCAAAAGGGTAGATGCCATCAGATGGGTTAAGGTCAGAGCGGGCTGATATGGCATTCTCCCCATTATTGGCGGGGACACAACCCTGACATTTAGACAGAGGGTCATCCTTGAAGTTGTTGTACCTGAGTGAACAACATGCAGAAAAACAGCAGCTAACAATCACTGTAATTAAATTAAGAACAATGGTCCTACGCTTAGTTAAGATTGTGACGAAAAGGACAGCACAAGACAACATAGGGAAAACAAACACACCTCATGAGACGGATCATGGAATCCATGTCAGTGATGAGGCTTTGGTTCCGCCGGAAGATCTGGGCTCGTGGATTCATGTCAAAGGAGAACCAGTCTCCGTACTTCTCAACTAACTCATTGCAGCCGCTAGTATTGAAAACTTCTGGATAATACCTATAACAGGCAGGATGTCTTTACAGGCTGACTTGCCATTTCTTCATTAACTACCACAGCAACACAACACATTTCAGTAAATGTGCAGCAGAGTACATGCATTTCTTCCCCTTTAATTCAACATTAAGATTTCAGTGCTAACATTTTAAAATGCCAAAAAGGGTTGGTAAAGAAACATGACACCCCTGAGCCCCAATATTTTCTATTTGTTACCTTATCCACATATTTATATATATAGGACAAAGAGATACAAATCTAAATTATACTGAAATGCAGCTGGTGTTCCCCAGTATACAACACTGAAAACTAGCTTGTATATAAAAGAGGCAGGCTCCGTTTATTTTGTGGACAGCACTTACGGAATATTGTAACTGGCCCAGTATCCTTTCTGAAACAGTTCTTTGGTTTTGTCCTGAGCTATAATTAAGCCGCTGTAACAGAAGAAAATACCACAAGGTAATTAACTTTATATAACTATATATTTCTTTTCCTATTTTTGGTCACAATTTTTTTTTCTTATTTTTGTTCACAATTTTTATTTGTATCTTAAATTGTGACCAAATCAATCACCCATCCATCCATCCACTGCTCATCTGGGTTGCGAGGGTAGCAGACTGAGCAGAGATGCCCAAACCACCCTTAGCTCACCTTAGCCCTCATTTATCAAGCATGTGTATGGCAGAAAAACTGGTGTATGGTCATTTCTAGGCCTGCAACTATTCATCGAGTAATTCAAATAACTTGATTACAAAGAAATCCTCAATGCAAATTCTTTGCTTCAATGCTTCGTTTAATTGACACAACTATATACTGCTCAGTGATGACCATGCTTCACACGGAGGATTATTACTGTCGCACAGTGTGCGTACACTGTATTGCGTGTAGCAGAGTGGTAGAAACAGAAGTGTAAGACACTGAGTGGTGCGGCTGTATAGATTTGGTAGCAGCAGCCACACTCCCGTCTAAAAAAAATGGCGGAGACATTTTCGGCAAACTTCTGAGTCAAGGAGACGGTGAATAGTTCCAAACACTGACATTCGCGGCACTGAATCACGGTCATTTCCATTGCTACTGTAAATACCAAGTGGTTTGTTGATAAAATAACAGATTTAAAAAACATTTAATACACTGGCTGTCATTAATATACTAAATACTATTTCATTTTTATATTGGCGCAGCATTAGCTGCTAATAGTTATCATAATTAATAGTTATGACCGAAGGTAGCTTAGCAGGTATCAAGGCTAACGTCCCCATTTCACTGATGATTTTGTCTACTGATGCAGGGTAACGTTACATATTAAGTTGTTCTGGTTATGAACTGCTTCATAATTAGTTAGCTGCACTGCTACCATGTTAATACAGCTGATTAAAATATAAGTTTACAGCTCTCTTCGGGTCACATGGGTCAATGTGAATTTACTACCAAATTCATGGTAAAATAAATAACCACAAAATAATGTAAACTATTTGCCAAAAAATAGTGTTTCGGTAAACTGTCTGTATCATTACGTGTGCTTTTTAAGTGCTGCATTTGCAAACAGTGCTTGAACAAAAAGTGCTTTTTTCCAGATTATTTCATCTCCCTCATGTTGAATTACTTAAAATACCATAGTTATGTTATGCAGTTTAACCATTAAAACCAATGAGTTGTTCATTATAAGAGACCTGTCTTTTTTCTCTTTTGAGATACTATTAACTAAAGTTACTATTGCACTTTAATGAGACAAAAGTATTTCTTATCCCATTACTCGATTAATCGATGGAATAATCGATAGAATACCCGATTACTAAAATAATCGATAGCTGCAGCCCTAGTCATTTCAATGCAAATTTCGGGATTTATCAATTTGGACGTGAGCGTAGGATATGCTCAAATCCCACACCATCTCTCAGATGATATACGCAGTTTTCTGTCAGTACAGACTCGTGCTGCAGCAAAGCAAATCATGCTGTGTCGGAGAATTATTACATCGGAGTTGCGCTAAAATGATGCAGATAAAAATGATGCAAATAATTATCAAGATTTCAGGTGAAATGTTTATTGTGGGTTATATTTGCTTATTGAATTTTCTTTATCGATTCATGTAACTAAGATTTCAGACTGCAGTCTTCTAGGTAGAGCTGAGTCTATGGGCCAAAAATGTTATGATGATGATAAATGTTCATGCCTGCCACTCTGGTGCTGTTGTACCAAGACTCTAGAATGCCATTCCTTGGAGTTTGCGAAATGTACAGTGCATTACAACATTCATGCTCTAGTTAAAATTAAGTTAAAATCTTTTTCAGGAATGTTATAGTGTTTGATCCAGTTTGTAAGGTTTCTATTGTCTGCTTTGTCTCTTCTTGTATATTATTGCATATTTAATATTGTTTGTGTGGGATTTCTTGTATTGTAAAGCGTCCTTGAGACTGAGAAAGGAGCTATATAAATAAAATGTATCATTGTCTCCATGACATCATTTATGAGCTATTAATAGTACAAATAGTTAGAATGTGTTGCTCAGATCTGATTACCTTAAACCTGCAGCTTTTCATTTCAGTCCATTTCCTAAGAAACTGTTGTGAAAAAGTTGTGAAAGCCCCATATAAAACATTCTGTTTGCGTGGACAAAATATCAGACAAGGCAAGGTTTGACTCACGGAATCTGTTCCAAAACTATAAAGATCTTGCTTTCAGCAACTGTCTGTCCTGGATTAAAGGCTTTGTAATCAACAATCATCCACTGATTATTGTACCTTAAAGATAAACAAGAAATTGTATCAACTTATTATCAATAAACAGCAAAGTAGTAATATCAATATCAATATCAATTCCAAGATAATGGTTAAAGAAAATGTTGCACAGATTTTTCTTGTAGTATTTACAACATAACCAAAGTTAATCAGCTGGGAAAAAAACGAATCCATTTTTTAGTGCAGCAATCAAAGATCCCTAAACCAGTTCAATATGTTGTTACAACATCACTGTCTGCTAAAAGAGTACACATGATCTACAGATCTACAGGGCAGAAGAAACACTGACTTACGTCCCACTGTTGTATTTGCTGAAAATATCTACCCACTGCTTGCCGCTTTCTGCAAGCCTATTGGCCACAACATTCCTTAGCCACTCCATAACAGATCCCTTTGGGGTCACAAACTTCCATAAGGCAGGGTTATTGTTCCCTATGGTGGTCTCTAAGGTAACCTAACATTTAGAACATAAGAACATAAGAAATTTACAAACGAGAGGAGGCCATTCGGCCCATCAAGCTCATTAAAACCACAGGCAAAAAAATTTGTGCAAAGGGTATCAAAGGACCAGACATTTCTTTTGTTTCATTCTATCAACAGGCATATTTCTAATAATCACACAGGTGATGGAGTGTTCTCCCTCTATGTCTAGTGTGTGAAAATCTCAGTATTATACGTCTGATAGGGTATGTCATGCTGAACGCTCACCAAGCCACTACTAAGAATATAGAAATCATCCCCAGAGAAGACAGAGCCTGGATATGACGAAAAGGCCTGGGTCCCTCCAGGAATAGGCACATCAACTAGAAAAAAGGACATACCAAAAATGTACACAGAGCCTGTGTCTGAAAAACAGTTAATAGTTAACTAAACAAGCACTAATCAGGTGTTCGTCACAAGAAAGACAAAGGTAGGGTGTCCCTTATTTTTTTACTTTTGAAAGTTTCAGCTCTCATCCGCTCATTCAAGTCTTTGTGGTATTAAAGTAATTTGTGCAAAATATCACATCATTTTGACTGCATTTAGGGTGTGCTCAAACACAGTGAAGTTATTACGATTTTATTAACATTTGTTTTGATGTGCTGTCCTAATGTGCTCGCATGTCAATGCACTGCTATGCTGTTTTGTTCACCTGTCTACAAGAATACAACTTAAATGCACAAGTTTTCATTGCTAGAACTCATCTACTTTAATCATTTTTAATTTCAGTTTAAAATTTTTGTAACAATGTCAATTTTCTAAGTTTATTTAATTTTATGCAATCTTCAATTCCATTGCTCTGCTTTTCTATTTTCATATAATAGAAAACTAAATATATTCAAGACCAGACAGCACTATATGGTTAAACATTTGCATCACAATAGCACTGCTGCTGTGGGTTGCCAAAAAGCATCGTAGGGCTAAGTAGTTCGTTATCGAGCACTTAAAATTGATCGTTAATTAACAAGGCCGCCCGAAACCCTTTGTAGTTCAAGTAGTTCATTATTTCACTCGTAGATTTACGAGTGATCAGACCCACTCGTTATTTTCTACATAGTTCGTTGTTTGAACTTTTGCTTGCTGTCCTGTCACAGAGACGTAGACATCGGCCAAAATAGATCACAAAAACACACTGGCGGTCTTCTTTGGTCAACGTAATAATGCCAATGATATAATAAGCGGACAAAATTAACATGTACAGTTAAATGTACAGTTAAGACAAATATAAAACTATAACATAGACTATAAATTAGCGCAAACGGCGTTCATTGTTGTAACTCCTGTGCGCATTATCAGTTCATAAGAGGGACCACTCAGTGCACCATTCAGAATTGACTTGCGAATGACCATGAAAATGAAATGCAATTCATAAAATTGGTTGAAAAAAATGTTGCAGAATCGCAATTAGAATTTTAATATAAGGACGTATAATTAAAATGGGAGTCATTTCACATACATAGTGTAAGTGTAGCTGTAACAACACAGCTTAATATTTCAAATGGATTACACAGCACATTAGCATGAACAGCATGCACTGACCCCCCCCCCCCCCGATCACAAATAATTACGGAAGTAAATAGTCTGACTGAAAAGTCTGTGCATGTCAGTGAATGCCACATTTGACGTGTTGCCTAAAGAATAAGTAATTAAATAATACATAGATAAATAATAATTGTGTACCATGGTGGACTTCATACAGCCATACAAAGTAACCCTTTCACAACCCTATCCACCTGACAGTCTAGCGATACTTGAAAGAAAAACTATTGCAGACTCCTCACAAATGATAACGCACACAAAAAGTTGTCTAACTGCTGTTTTGCAGCTGGCCATGAACCCCATGGACCATCTCAGTAATGAACAATTCATAAAGAAATACAGGCTGGCCTGCGATGAAATAATGAGCCTTCTTAGTCTGGTGCAGGATAAATTGAAAAGATGAACACACTGGAATTTTGCCCTCTTTGCACCGTGCCTTTACGCCAGTGGTGATTTCCTGCAGACCTACAAATGCACATGGGCTCAGCAAGGCCGCTGTGTCCTGCATCTCTGCATGCATTAATCACATTTTTGTTGTGCTGTGTGCACAACTACATACAATGTCCAGTGGGAGGGGATGCCTTGCATGACACTAAAATTGGTTTTCATGCCACTGCAGGCATACCTGGCCTTATAAGTGCAGTGGATAGAAAGCTCAACCCTAGTCATATTTTGACAATCTACACATGTCAAAATATGTTCTTGGCACTAAATGTCCATGCAGGTGACATGCAACAATCAAGGACATTTTACATACATTGCCTCCATAAGGATTAGGAGTTCTAAAATTTCCCCTGAACGTTGCAATGATGTTTTTGCTTGTATTTTGCTGCACAGCTTTGCAATAATTATTACATTAAAATATATATTTTGGCCACCTCCTCAATAAGTCGTTTTAATGGTTCTTTTGAGAAATGTTACTTCCTTTCCCTTTTGCTCTTTTTTTACAAGGAAGCAGCATCCCATTTTGAGATATTTATATTTTCAACAAATAGGTTAATTTATTTTGGTCTCTTTTTGGTTGCTTTTGTGCGTTTTTATTGATTTTATAATTATTTTATAATATTCTTACATTTGCCAATGCCAGATGTTACGGTAATATAAACACATTTCACCATTGAAATACATGGGATCGGTGTTCCTGTTATCAGTCCGTGCTTTTCTTACGCGGAGGCGGGGGAGGAGCCAACAAACTACTACTTAGAGATCATTTGTTAATTCTGAAATAATGACGGCTTTTGGGGCAGTCACGTGGACCTCGCTCATTATTTTCCTAAATACTACTTTATCTTGTTTGTTATTCACAACAATTGATCACTTTTCGGCAACCCACCCCGGTCAAATCAGTTGCTTGAATATGTGGGTTGAACATTAACATGACATGACTGACTAAGGTTCCTGACAACAGTCGATTTGTCACATTTGCGGAAACGTTTGCAGTGTTCACGAATGACCTGATGAGCAAACTGAGTCTGTTCCTCATCTTTGGTCAGCATGCCACTGAACTGCAAAGGCTCACTCTGTGGTATTATTTACACCGCAGAGATGATGGGTAATGTCTTCACCAATCACATAGTCCTGATTAGCTAGCCATGTCTCTGGATCAGCCAGCAGGAAAGAGTCGGGAATAAAAAAAATCTGGAATATTTTTGTGGTATTTTTTATGACAAAGGTTACAGTTGCTTGTTCAGAATTCTGAAATAAAAATGATTTGAGCACACCCTAAATGCAAACCTAATTGAATAAAAATGTACAGGACTTTTTTGGGTGCAGCATCATTTTAGGGAGTGAGAACAAAAGTTTGCAAAAATCTATTTTTTGAGCCCTTCCTGTATAAGGGACACCCTAGTGGTGGGCCTCTTACCTTTAGGGGAAGTCCTGTATGCAAAGGAGTATTTCTTCATGATCCTGAGCATGCTCTGGTAGTTATTCCAGGTGTCATGGGAAACCAGCAGATCTTTATTACCAGGCAACAGCTTGACAAGGGCAGAACATGAGCCCGAACCCAGTGTTCTGGACAATGCGGTTTTGTTGAGTGCCGCTTCTAAGTCCTCCAAGTCCCCACCCATCTGGAACAACCTGGCAATGAAGGAAAAGCATCTGGACACAAAGCCAATAAGGGATAGCAACATGCTACTACAGTATCAAATAGCTTTTTCAAGTGGTAGCTTACAGAAAGCCAAAAGGATTAAGGGAGAACTGTCCGTTTGGGAAGTTGACTTGGTTATTGTAGCCATCCTCCAAGCCTTTGAGTTGCAGCAGGGCAAGCCGGATCTACAAGAGTGTTCAAATGACAAATTTCCCCAAAAGATCAAAATTTCAGAACAGACTACATACCAAAGTGTCCGTGGCAGTGGACCGGGACTAAAATCATATGCATTCCCTGAAGTCCAGGGAACACAATGGCAGAACCTAAGAGATGCTTATTTGTACATTGTAAAAATATGCATGTAAAATAAAAAAAGAAAAATTTAAATATAACACCATAACAATCATAATAAACTAAATCCTCTCTAAATCCCAATGAAGACTGGTCACATATCTGTAGCACAAAACACCCCAACAGCTGTAATATTTTTTTTTTAGGCTAGTCTGAATTACTTGGCAAAAGCACATTAAATGCCACTGGTTGATTAACTTGCAGAGGCTGTGTCAGCCTTGCTCTGGTCTTAAACACATCTGGATGATGTCATCTCAAATGAGTTAGCATGGTGGCTGTGTTTCCAGCAACATATCCGAGTTTGGTATTAGAGCCAGTTAACAGTCTCTCTTCAGTTTCAATGTGGCTTAGTGGGAAGCTAAAATATTCCCAAACTGCTGATTATGAGTGTAATGCACTCTGCATTAACTGTAACCAATTTCCCAGCCACAATTAAAATAATATTTTCTGTTTTGAACATCTACTTCTGAATTTATCCAACTCTGTCAAATGATGTATTAATTTGTTTTATTGAGCATACCAAACTGAAAATCATGTGCTGAACGGTACGTGACAAATGTGTACCATTACAGCCCTGGAACAGACCAAATGGAAAAACTGAATTTTTAACGCACAAATTATACATTTAGTTAAGCCACATATTACGAGCTGTAAATTGACAGCTGTGTTTCAGTAGAGAAATCGCTGCCAAAAGTGGGACAAAAAAATTGTGCAAAATGTTAATTTCTTCATGTACAACAGTGAAATGACATATCTTAATATCAGCTATTCCAAACCTACAGGTCAACAGCTGCCAAACGAAAGAAAAAGCTCTTGACAGTTGTCAAGCAGTCATTCTGTTTCATTGACAGACTCATGGGCTAGCTAGCATCAACCATCTATAAATGAATGAACCTGATGCCAATATTCCACGTCATCTCCCTTCTCCATCTGTGCTTCCATCCACCGTAGGTTGGTGACGATGTAACTCCTCAGGCGCTCACAGTAGCTGCTGCCTGAAGTTAATGAACCACAGAATCCTGCTATGGTGTTCATCCAGTGCTGGTAGAGGAGCTTCACGTAATTACCACCAAAAGAGAATTGAAATGGTAAGGATCCATATTTAAGGTTAACTTTACTGTACAAGTTAAACATCAACCATTTATTAAAAACAAATAACACAATTTCATTTCTACCTCATGCATATTTTTCACAGCACCTATAATAAAGCACAGCAATATTTTACAGATGTTTTCAGCTTTATAAAAAATGTTCATATAAAATTGTCAGACAAATCTGTATTATGCTGTAATTCTCCTTCTCTTTTTAAATATCCTTGCCACAAACCTGAGAAGTTACAGAAGCCTCTACAACCCCAGCTACATAGGCCTGCAGGCTGTCATTGTATCGCGGGTTAGTGGTCACTTCCAAATAAGCCCATCTGGTGGAAAGGAAAATACTGACACTAACGTTCTAATCAGATATGAATATAGTTCGTATGCATATAAAATATATCACACCACCACTAGAAGTCCGCAAACTGTGTAGTGACAACTAGGTCGGTGATGGATCGGCAACCCAACCGACAGGTGGCCTGAACGGACTTTTCCAGCAGGGGAGGTTCAAACAATTTTACTATCCGGCAATATGACTAACAAACAAATATTCGGAGGGGGTTCAAATAAATTTTGGCTTTACAAATCGAATAAATCATGAATCTACATTAATAAACACAACTAGAAAATAAATGTGTATCATGAAACAGATTTAGTGCACAATTTCTCCAAGGTGTTGTTAACATAAGGAAGAATAGGTTAGCACATTATACACAAAACTGTTACCGAATTCATAAACAACACAAGTAAGAATTTACCCTGTATTCTTAATGTCGTCGGTGAAATTAGCCTGTGCGATATAGTCGATTTGGGGTCCATTCTTGACAGATAATTTACCCGTTTCCTTATCGAAAACTGCTGAATGAAAAATGCCTAGGGCCGTACACAGGCAGGACCACACAAAGAAATAAAGAAGTACAACACGTCCAGACATTATCACACAACCTCTCCAAGAAACCCTAACATACGATATATTTCAGTCACATGACTGGCTTTAGCGATAGTCATGTGAGCTATAACCCTCCAAAAAAAAAAAATCAGTTTGAATTATGGGTAATGTAGTTGTCGCTTGGTTGTAGGGGGCGTCTATAGCACTGGCGTAATATGTTGTACAGCTATGGAAAGCCATCAGGGTCAAAAGCGTACGCGTTAACGTGTAAAAAAATGACCGCGTAAACGTGCTCATTTCATACCTGTTAACGCGCACTCTGAATAACGTACGCGTAAACGTGCTA
>JAODKL010000040.1:31273382-31287580 GCA_026780765.1 Petrocephalus schoutedeni
GGCAGTTCTGAAGGCAAAAGGGGGTCCAACCCAGTACTAGCAAGGTTTACCTAATAAAGTGGCCGGTGAGTGTATATTTACAATGAACTTCTGCTTGTTGTGATTTTCCCTATATACATGATACATTCTGAAACGATGGCATAACTATGGGATTGTTCCAAATCACATTCAGTTTACCATGTTTCACCCTTATTCAGCAGTACTGGCTAAGATATTTTTCTAATATTGACATTCATCTCAGTTCTAGAAAGTACTTTTATATATAAGTGTAGTATAGTTAATGTATGAAGATGTTCTGTTTTCCCAGTGACTGGCACATACTCATTCATGCGATTTTGCTATGTTACACTATGGTGCTTCTAAAAATACTGTTAAGTGTGGACTGGGACACCCCCCCCCCCCCCCCCCCCCCCGGCCCAGGTCACCAGACAGTTCTGCATATTGCATTACACATAACAATCCCAGAACTGGGTCGAGCAAAGGGATGGAAGTATACACTCACAACAGCCCTCTGACAGTGGCCATAATCTGTTTCTGCCCCAGCAGTCTGATTATTGCTGTCTAGGTTGTTTGAACTATGTAAGCCGGGGGCTTAGCCTGAAGCTGGCTAAACTGATCATCAGGTAGCATAAGCTTCATAAAACCTTTCTATCTCCAACCATACACAGTTTTGTTCTTGTTTACTGTTACTAGAACAACAGTAAACACAGTAATTGTAAAAACAGATACTTTTCGCCTTACCAATATGCATCCAAAACTATTTTTAAGCCTGACAGCCGAAGGAGAGTATTAGCTGTCCTGGAAATATTAATTACATAACATTCCACAGCATGTGAATGTGCGCGAGTCACATATTGATATTTTTTCTGCACAAATCATTCAAAATTAAATGCGACCGAGACAAATACACATGAAGGACAGAAGGTAAAAGTGGGTCAGCTGAATGTAACTCTTTCAGGGTAAACAAGACTGCAGTAAGCTTAAGTGTGTTCGGCATAATATTAACAAGGTGGTGGTTAATGCAGTGAAACTATATGAAACATACTGACTGGGGTAAGGATATTCTGCAAAACGAGCAAAATATTATTACCTTTAATACTGCAAAAGCCTAGGTTACTTCAGCATCTAAAAATACGTATGGTATTCGTAAACATTCGTCTAGTCTACTGAGAAGAAAAAATAGCTCGATCAAAACAAGACCATAAAGTCAAGCGAAATATCTTGAAATTAAGAAAATCAAATAGTGATTAATGCTCTTTTGTACTTTGCGTAGTACTGAATGATTGAGGCTAGAATCCCAGCAAACATAAGTGGGCAACTGAAAACACGTCCGTGCGTTTAAGTGAGCGTGTTACTTTATCCACCGATGTCTAACATATGCAAATTTGAATTATTTCAGGTTTTGCAAAAATAATTCTTTATGCCACGATTTTAAGTCAATCAGGAATCATCGGTCTATGTGTTTTTGATTGCCTGGTCAGCAACAGAAAATGTTGTATTTGACGAGATGCAATTAAAATGAAGTTTCCACTTAACAGGTAAGTAAGAAAACGCCGTTCCCATACCAAGGTCGCAAAACTAAATTGTATTTCCTTCTAAAAAGTTACTTTTGAGAATATGTCCAGTGTTTCCTAAATATAGCTGTTTGTTAATTTATTTATTTGTTTATTTGTTTGTTTATTTATTTAATTACCTAATTTAAAAATAATAAACAATACGCCACAGTATGCGAAAAATAAGTCGTAAATGAAGGCGCATTTTAAAATGTAGCACATAAAATTAGGACTACTTTTGTAGAATGCGGTTTTTAAAGCTCCCCGTCGAACACAAGGTTTTAGAGTCAAAATAAATGAAAAGGAGTCACTGAGCACGTGAAAATCAGATCGGATAGACAGACAGACAGACAGATAGAGAGCGTTCAGACGTCTTTTAGTCACACTTCCCACGGATGAGCGGCTCCTCGGCTGTCATACCTGGATTACTCGCATGTTTAAGCCCGTCTCCTGAGCGAGCTGCTCCCGGATGTGCCTCGTCGGTTTAGGCGTGGCAGCGAAGGCGGCCTTGAGGGTCTCCAGCTGCTTGGCTTTAATGGTGGTCCGAGGCCCTCTCCTCTTGGTGCCAGAGTTTTGCTCTTCGTTCTCGTTGTTATTCGTTTCCTTATCCGAGGATGTTGAATTGTCCGTTTCTTTCGTGTCGTCGTGGATTGGATCTTGGAGGTCGGGCGATAAACTTCTGTCGGTGCACGATGAAACTGTGAAATGATAAAGGATATGTCACCAAGTACAAACATATCTCATTTGTAAGTGCATGGAAGTGAACTGGCGCTTTTAAAGAACAGAATATCTGGTCATTAGTATTGGCCTAACTGCATACGCCGATAAAAGGAATTACACGACAATATGAGATAGACCGCCACATTTATAAACCATTATTTTCACAAATGTGTTCAATGGAATTTCTCTCGGATTCTTTACATTTCATATTAGGGTTTCCCCATGCGCCTCCCGGTGTAGTTTAGGGATGTTATTGTGTGATTCTGTAGACCTACGCAAACAGAAATGAACCTAAAGCAAATTAATTCATGGAAAATAAAACATGGTATAGCAGCGTAATCTAGCTAGATCAAAATATAAAAAGAATATTCGCACAGAAATACTCCCACATATAATGACCGTTTTCCAATTTTTATTTGTATCTTTGGATTTGTTTATTTATTCATTTAATCAATGTCATTGAATAAAGTATCAGTGTCCAGTAGCATTTAAGGAAACAACTGAGGTTTCATTTCTACGTAAGTAATCACGTGGTGCGGCTCAAAAACCAAACAAAACACTTTATGAATACTATTCTGACGGCACATATTTAATCACTATTCAAAATATGCTAACAGTATGTTTTAATAAAAGACTAACAGACAATTGCAATATTATGCATACTACATCTAAACTGTTTAGCAGGTGATTGTGCTCTTGGTGTTTCTATTATACAATAAATAGAAATAATAATAAACAAAGAATAACAATATTACTGTGTTGTATATAATAACTAGGCCTATGTCTCTACACCATATATCCTGTTAAAGAAGACATTTTAAAACGTACGCCTAATTATTTATACATTTTAATTGTTGCAAGTTTGCATTTTTTCACTCGACAGCATTTTTGATTGAAAATCTTTTAAACGATTCATTATAATCATGTGTTTATTTAGCATTTTTAGACGGCAGATGTCTTTATACGTTATTTTTGAATATTTAGTATAACAGTCAAATGGCGGATATAGGCCTATATTTTACATAGGTTTTATATTTAACCACTGATAAATTATAACGAGTATGAATATATATTGAATACAAATGCATTTTAGCTTAATGTAATTCCGATATATCTCAATTACATGAATGAATAAACAGATTTAAAAAATATTTCCTAATATCTTCATGTAAACTTGACACACGAGAAGCCAAATAATATCGCGTAGTGGGTTGTTGTCACATGACCGTGTAATTATTTTGTTTGGCTGTTAAAATCTAAACCGATTAACAACATGAGGCTGAAATTATGTAGTAGTAATATTACCCATTACTACGTCCCCATGGGTAGGATACGTAACAAACAACACCGGGTCCCTAAAAGTGCAAATCTTTAAAATCATTGAAATATTTAAGGTTTTAATGTTTTGTTGTCTGATAACCTGATCCAAATTCTTGTTTTAATATTTCTGTTATGAGAAGCTATTCTGAATAACCCCGCACGCAATTTAGAGAAAAGCTCGTGAATTTAGAATTGACAATATGTATATACATTTTAAGAATGTCATACAACCATTTGAGGTCAAGTCCTATCTCTGTAGTGTCAATAAGGTAAATAATTCATTGCGGTATTATTGTGATATCGTAATCTTTCACGTTTAATTTCTGGGTGGTATCTGAGATTAAATAATAATAATTATTATGTTATTTTTGTTGTTGTTGTTATAGAGCGATAAAAACGATAAAAGAGAATAGAAAAAAGTTATCAACATCTAATTAGATAACGTTAAATAGGAGTATAGACAGTCATAACTGCTCCTGGTCCCGTGCCAACACTGGTCACGTGAAATCACTCGTATTACTTTGTATCACCAGCCAAATAGACCGGAGAATATATGCCAAACTGAATGATTGCGTATTAGACTGGACAGTGATTAATTAAAATAAATAGATGAAAAAGTGTAAACACAATGCATCACTTGGCACGGAGTTAAACTGATGTACAAGAATACAGTTGCATCATGCATATGACTGCAGAATGTTCAAATCTGCGGGGTTTGACTCTTTCCAAATAACGGAAGCCGTCAGCATAGTGCACATTTAAGTGTCGATTAAAATGAGGAAGCCTCTAAACAAGGGTAAAATGAGCGTTAAATCTCTGTCCATGGTGCTGATTGTTCGGATAAGATTATAAATGAAATGTTAATCGTAGAACAACAGTTTAAGTGAGTACAGAATAACAATAGAATAAACAGACTTTTCAGTTAGGCCTCCTTAGGTGATTTGATAATGCAGAAAAAATGGCTAATTGTGATTACGATGACCCACAACACTTTTCACTGTATTTTCCTTTTTTTAATTATAAGCCTACTTTTTCATTTCCGAAAATTGCAGGCTGGTTCATCAACATAATTACACATTATGACTGAACCATCAACAGCAATAAATAAATAAATAAATATGTATGAGTATCCGCACTTTAAGCGAGACTTTAAGCAAAGGACTGATGTATTTTTCAGCCGTTGCGGATTGAGCGTAGACTTTATGCAACATTGTCAATAGCTCCGTTTAAGAGAAAAATGTCTCTTTAAGATAAATTTATGCTTGTTTAAATATTTAGGTCTACATTGGTTTAACATTGCCAGTCACCTTAACAAAGAAGAATCTAAGGCACTAGGTCTAAAGTCAAGTCAATCATGTTATTTTTAAATAAGAAGATTTTAGGATCTAACAATTATTGTTTCGAAGACAATAGTAGCTTATTTATTGTCATATATTTATTTGAATATATTTTGACACACAGTGACTAGTTACAATCGACGTGTTACACAGCACCACTGCTTGTGTGACAATGTATGTATATTTTCACTGATATACAAGTAATATGAAATGTCTTTACCTGAATTTAAACTGACTTCTTTAATGGCGCTAGTATTCAAGTAATCTTCTTTACATACAAACTTGTTTTCGTCTATTATGTACAGTTCTTCTCCAGTGGATAACTGCTTGTTGCAAACCATGCAGGTAAAGCAGTTCAAATGAAACACTTTGTTCCGTGCTTTTCGAACCAGGTCGCTAGGTGAGATACCTTGGAGGCAACCTGCGCATTTCGTGCCAAATCTCCTGAAATTAAAAAGGAGAAAAGGGTCAGAATATCAAAATAGAGGTAAAATAATAAAACAGTAACCAGACGCCGTCCTAATTTAAAATAAGCCTATCGTAATTGTATTTATTAAAGAAATATAATGACTACAAATACTCGACGTGTTAATTTAAAATGCAGGCTGTAATTCTGCTTTCGGTGAAAATGGCTGATATTAACAGCTCTCCGGTAGATTAGACCTCTTATATTCGAACTGCAATTGCGATAGAAAAGCGGTGGAGAGTCTCCGCATTTACATTTAAATAGCCAGAATTAGAGAAAAACAACTGTTTCGCCTGTGCAGCAGATGTTATATATATAGATATGATATATATTGGTTCAGCACCCAGATATTTCTCTATATAAAAATTATTACCATATTTTACCCGGAATCTTTTAAAAAGAAGATGTTTTATACGAATAAAAAGTACTACAAACACTGGCGAGTCTTGGTTAATGTTACAGTTTGATGGCGTGCTAACATCTAAAATACATTTCATTTAATATAGTTGTTATGAACATCGGTGCCATTTTTGCCATAGTTGTTATGGACAATTTTGCCAATTAACGGTGCGTCCCATTAATGTTATGTTATCGACAGGAATGAGAATAGTGGAGAAGGAAAATAATATTTAATTTTCATGTATTAATTATGTGCTAAACACAGTACTACCCTAGATTTTAAGAAATTTTAATTTCGCGATCAGTGTCGGTAAATAGAGCGGCCATGTGAAAGCACATTTTGGGTTTCTGCCTGAGCTCCCTTTAATCATCTGATGGTTGTCTATCAAGATTTCCTTGCCAAACAGATTATTACCGTCTTGACGGAATCCTACAAATTAACACGATGACAGTCAAACGTGCGCAATTCACAAAAACGTATTAGTGACAATCAACATATTATAACATCGGAGAGAGTGCAGGATTAGAGAGACTGCAAACGTTTGAGTATGCAAAACCAGTTACCTAAAATAAGATGCTAACGTGAATGTAATTCGCATTTAGCGCTTTATAAAATACAGAGAAAATTAAGATATCCAGATTTACATGCAGCTTTTAAAAGAACTATTAAAAACGATTAAGCGCTGTTACTTGTGTAGTCCTATTATTGTAAAAAACGCCTACTTAAGAAATGTATAAATATTTGTTTTAATCATATTGCTGTGACATGAAATGAAACACACAGCATGCGGACAGTATTTAAAAAAAACTAACTCATTAAATAATATTCTTGATTTATTATAGCTGCATGTACGTTGTAAGTATTTAGCTTTTGCGAATAATTAAATGAGAGATATTCATTCGACCGATGCCTCATTCTGACTCCAAACACCATCACAATGCAAATCTAGCTGCGAATCCCTATTTGCAATGGGATGGCTCGGCTTCATCTTTTCAAAAGCACCTGGAGATGGCCATTGGAGAAAGAGACAGGGACTACTTACACAACAAATAGACACATCGTGGACATTATTGTTTCCAGATAACAGGCATTGTATCTATTCCGTGCCGCGCTTATTGAGATTCCGAAATTGATGGTCCTCTAACATGATGGTCAAGGCCGACAATCCCATCACAAAGGCTTTAACAGTTCGCGTCATTAAACAATTTGGATTAAAAAATTTAGCATTACAATTATAATTACAATACAAAGGTAATGTATCTTAGAAATGTATAGTAATTTAACGTAACACGATCATTATATACATATATGTGTGCCCGAAACTCGTAACATTGTGTTAAATTTTACAGCCTTACACGTTATAATATCCTATATTTATGACTTATTTTTTCACATTTAACTGCGATGTATTTAAACTAATTAATGTAATATTATTGCTGCAAGTAACACATCATTGTAATTCGCATTTCCTCGACAACAAAAAACAAACGCTATAAACGTGCAAAGTATATAACTCTGTTTTTATTGCTCAGAACCGAACAATAAACAGAATAAAGAATATAGAACAGAATATAGCTTTAACACATGCAGACGTTAAATGCTGAAAAAAATCAGGAGTGAGAAAAATAATCTACATTCTGCAACAGTTCATAGTTTTACTTGACTTAATAAAACAAATAGTGAAAACATGTACCAGTGAAAGCAAAGCGAGGCATATAATATCCAATAACTCTTAGCTTGTTGTATTTATCAAATAGGAAAAACAGAGCAAATTATGAGTGTCTTAGCAAAACTAGAACACATAGAATCTACATTTGACTATATTCCCACAATAAACCAAAAACGGCTTACCTGAAAAAGTCATTTTTGCAATACAGCTTGCCATCCCTGGAAAAGCATTTTTCAGTCAAATTGCACTTGCATTCACAACACTGCACGCACTTGACATGCCAGGCACGGTCCAGCACGTTTAGAAGAAAGCGGTCTAAAATGGGCCGCTCACACCCCGCGCAGTGCACCATTATACTGCTACCCTGGAGGGGGACCAGCGCCGACCTTCCGGAAGGGGCACTGCTGTCCGGACCGGGGCCACAAGACTCTGCGTGGAACAACGTCTTGACTCTTGAGGAAGACCACAGCAGAACAAATCTTTCTCCCCCTCACTGCGTCTCCAGTGCCGGCATCTAGTGGATGACCGCCTTTGCCGATTAGAACTCAAATTGATTACCCGAGTTTTCTCACTCCTGTCTCCTTTTAGCCATTATCCAGGGAAACACCAATTGTGTTCTTCCCGTTTGAAGTGTTTTTTGAAGGTGAATCTCAGGAAAGTTATTTCATGCTGACATAGAGGTATAATCTGAAAAAAAGATCATTCCTTTTTCTTCTCCTTGTCCTTGTCTCTGGCTTTCCCCTTCACCTCACCCCGCCACTATCCCACTTCACTGTGTACTAGATTTTGGGTAATTCGCGCATCCTTATTCAGATTTGGTTACGTACTGGGTCACGTTTAGGTACAGATGACCAATCAGAACAGAGTTGCCATGGCAACCTTTTTAATTTATATCACGTCTAAACAGACTTGAAGCCTGCACAAGATCTGATGACAAACAATTCCTTAAATTATAAAGATAACCGATTTTTAAAAGAAATCAGTGGTTTTAAAATGATAGCAAAATGCAGTTATATCGCCACAGATATTATCAGCATGTTACGCCAACTTTTAGGAATTATGGTTACATTTGTCTAGAATTTGATAGCTTTAGAAATAATAGCTTTAAATTAAAATGCTACTTTATGATTAATACTTTTTAAAAAGACTTCGCTGTCCTGAGTTTGCAGGGAAACTTCTGTAACCCCAGGTGTCCTGGGTTAGTGTGAGGCAAAGGTCTTTCACTTAGATGCGGAGTGTCTTGCTCGTTGCATAATCGATATAAAGCGAAAAGCAATCTACTCTCCAATCCCCCATCGAGTAACACTGGCTTTGTTATACAGACGAGTTAGTTGCATACCAATCAGACAGAGAACTGTCGCTACATTTTACAAAACAATTTGAGTGGGTGTTTTATAACTATTAATGTTTAGAAACGAGGCGTCTGACTCTTCGAGAAATAATATTTTAATGTTTTAATGTTTACAATAATGTAATTGTATAGGCCTACATTATATTTTGTATTGTCAGATTTGATTGCGCAATTTGCTTTCAATTCAACGACCGCTTTATGACCTCATAGGCCTAATAATAGTATTAATAATAATTTAGTAGTTCGCCGATATTCCAGGTTTATCCTGTTTATTTACATTTCTGTTCTTCTTTAGTATTACTATGGGCCTTCCGACTACTTTATGTTCGAAGGTTATTTCGGAAAGATATATCAGAAAGCAAGTAGTGTTTGTAAAGATAAGACGCTTATTGCAATTTTAACCTATGAAGAACTCGGATGTTAACTTGACTGATTATAAAACTACCGTAGTTGCAGGCTGCGCGTCACAAATCTTGTTATTCGGTTATTCGGAAATGGAAAGGCTTAAGAAGGTAGGACTTCCTCTTTCAAGGGGAGGGTTTGACATGTAGTTCGACAAGTAGCCGCTAATGGAAGGGAATTGTAATGTTTAGTTAATGGTTTCATTAGCTGCATTAATTAGAACCATACGCAGACCTGTGCTGGTTGGTCTTAATGGCAGTGACCGCACAGTGTCAAGGCCGATCAAACAGCAAGAGCAAACTGCAGCAAAATGGGGATGGCGTAACCGTTAACCTCGCCATTTGTTAGGCTCTTTCCAGATTTGACACATTTCGGTTAAATGAAATAGGCTTATACTTTTTGCAAATGACAAATGAGTGAATAAAAAGCCTGAAACATGAGCATGAAACTCTTGTGTGTAGCGTAACGCGCTTGAACAATTTTCTCGAAGAATCCGGGTTTGGATATATTCTGTCAACGGAAAGCTACGACGACCTGAAATGCCCCATGGTGCGTCTGTACACAGGATGAGTGCCACATTTATTCAACTGCAGGATGCAATGCTGGGAACTATCTTTTAAGACGGACAAATACCGTAAAGAATTCAGTCATTATTATGTATGACAAACATAGAAATCCCGTTTTTTTGCAATAGAGAGCAACCTATATTAAGAATATGTTTAATATATTTATTTTAAAGTATTTCTTAATGTTGTCGTTCGTTTCTGTTTAATGGAACTAAATGTAACAATTTCTATTCCATCTGTTATTTTCCGACTTTCTGTTTTCCATCCTTAACTGCGTGGATAGATGGACAGTACTGTAGTACAGGATCATATGGGAGTCTCATAAATTGTGGATTAGTAGAAGTATTCCTTGGATTAAAATTACAGTGGTTAGGAGGAGAGAGCTCGAAATATTTTGACAACACAAAGAGCTAAACAGTCAGGTTTTGGGGCGGGGTGGGGGGGGGGCATATTGACAGTTTTTTTTTAAGCACTGGAATAAAATTAAGCGCGCAACACAGACAGACAATAAGATGCTAGTCTGGACAGTGCTTACCTAGTCTTTTTCATCACAGGACACGTTTCTGAAAATTTCCCTTGTATATCTCAAATGTGACTCTTCGTATACATTTTTGGCTTGATTATTGCTCCTTGCCTTATCCGAAGCGGAAGAGCACATCCCGTTTGCTATCAGCACATTGGACGATGCAGCCTACTGCAGCTTACGCTAATACAATCTTTCACTCTTCTCTCTCACTCCTTACTTACCAGCGGATAAAAAGACGAAAAGCTATTAAACCAGAATCTGTGATTTATTTATAAGTATAATACACTACAAGAAATACAGCTCCGCTAAGGAACAACAGGGTCGATATAAATACAGCTTCTTGACATTTATTTCCAAACCATTCTACCATTTTTTTATTGCATGTATTTGTTTTACTATGAGTGACGTATACAAGGTATTTAAATGGTATTATATTAACATGAAATGTTACATGAATTTATTTTTCTTAAACTTCACACTTAAGATTAATTTTTTTTTGCGAGAATAGCGTAACTTCTCCAATGTACTGATATACATGACGATTCGGCCTATATGCATATTCGAATACTTAAACTCAGTTTGTTGTCCATTCCAACGATTGACGAACAAGGAACCAAATTTACGCTTTCATGGCCTGCATGGCTTTAAGGTTGATTTCCATTATTGCTGACTACTCTTGTCTATAATGATGTAATCCTTCATGTTTTATTTTGTTCCGTTAATTTGCTCGTCTAATCCTACGTTAGATTTGCATTACGTATCGTTATACTGGTCGAACGATAAAAACATAGATTTCCCCTACATATATGTAATCAATATTCTAATATTGCACCGTCTTTACTAGCAAAGACAACATATCAATGCAATTATGTTCACAGTGGGTAAAATATCATTTAACGGTCACGAGGTGTCATATAGGCCTAACAATTACTGCGGAGTCGCCTGTCTCCCTGTTCAGATTTTACTGCGGAGCCGCGTCGGTGCTAAACTTGGGAAAGTAATGCGGATTTATTAAGATCAATTATTAAATCGTCTTGTGCGACTAAATGTTATTTTACTCGGATTACTGTGGAGCTCTCCAGGTCCAATGAAAAGAAAGGCATTTTAACATAGCATCTAAATTTATCAACTGCTTGTTACTGTTACCACTACTTTTGATTGCATATAAAATTTGTTCTATGTTAAAATTTGTTAGAGAAAAAAATGAAGTAGATCTGAACGTTAATATTGCAGCAATCGTAAATATTTTTTTCTGTATATATATATATATATAGTCCTTACATACAGAGATATGAAATAACACTAATAACAAAACAATAATAACAGAACCGTTGGTGATTGGACCCCTAAAAACAGCAACAACAACGGTAATCGTAGGTGCGCTGTGTGGTAGTTGCGTTTGGCTAAATGTGGGTGGGGGAAAGGGCGGGATTATGCTCATAGTTAGGGTTGTTATTGTCCAATAAGCGTTCAGTCCTATTTTATGTCTTTATCCGATGCAATAAAAACGAATAGACATTTATATAAATCATACGATTAAATTCAACTTTGAACTCGTTCAGTCTGGGTGGACAGATAATGAATAGTAACTAATACTCTTAATACACTAGAATCCTGTTTCTCTGACAGGACAAAGTACGGAGCAACACATACCAACAGGCGGCAACGCATGTGATAATTGTACAAATTAATTCGAAGGGTTCTCTCAAATTTACAGAACAAAGAATGAATAATATACTATACATCACTTTCAATGAGGACAGAAGCCTACAAATGAATAAAAAAGCAGAATTAAATTAAAGAAGCATTAAACATAAAATAAAATTGATTGAAAATATATAGTGATGTTTCATTTATTTTATTTTGTTTTGTCTAATTGACAGTTTACACGCACAAACAGTTCAAAATTCAGGTAAATCACCTTCTGTTGATGTTGAGATTGTTAGCCTCATTTTTCTTTGTGGAGGTGTGAAAAAGTGAATCTGCATAATAAAGAAGCTACGAATTAGCTTTCGCCGGGGGATGCCGTTGTGGTTGTTCGGGAAGAAAGGGAAGCCCGTGGGGTTGAGCGCTCGCCTTTGCAGTCGCCGGCGGGTGCTTGTAGCCGTCAGCTCGCTCAGTCACTGGGACCCACCTGACGTTATTTTTTACCACCCTGTAGATGTGAAAGTATTATTTATATCGCAAAGTCTGGCGGAGGGGACGATGTCGTGAAGCAGATTATCTGCCACGGGAGGTTTACATAGGATGTGTACTAAAATATGGCGTGAACCCCTATATAGGCTATTGTAAATATACGCGACTAATATAAATAAGTACAGATATATTCATCTCACGTTGTACTAAACCCAAAATACGATTTAAGAAAAGAATCGCAGAGCTGCGCAGGCACTGATCTATATAGGCCTATTGCCCTAATACTGTTGAAATTTTCGCAGTATAATTTAGAATATTATATAAACAACAATCCTAATAAAATATCAATTACGAGATTGTTACTACCACATACAGTTAGTTGCAATAATTATACTTGGTATAACTGAAGTACGTTCCCGAAACCCAAAAACCAAAAAAGTTGTTCGCGTGAAATTGCTACTGTGCCAGGTACAACTTGCTTCTTTCCAAACTATAAGCTTACGGTGTTGCAATTTTTCCTTCCTGTTATTTTGCAGTATTACGCATTTTCAAGATAAGCAAGTAATGCATTTTTAATGGCAAATCTAGATATAAAAGCTAAATAGTATTTTTCAGCGCAAGTTCTCTTAACAACGGTGCCAATGATGTTGACTGGCTTATTCACAACCTCTTGGACATTGAACATATGGACCAGTTCGCCAGCTCGTTAATTTGTAGATTGCGCCTATATGCATTTGTTCCGATGTTCGATTTTTCTATGAATGTGCATTATACAATATGCAACTCTCCCTATTTATAAATGTATCCGTCGTACAAAGCCACATTTAATAATCACATTCGCGATGTTGGAAAATTCGTGCCTTGTCCAAGGTCCTGAAACTGGATGCCTTTTGTAGATTCTGTTTTCGGTCTGCTCTAGCAGGAACGTAGTAGTCCACCAAAACCCCGAACTGGAATATGTCCTCGACGTGGCAGCTCGTTATCTGCTATTTATTGCTATTGAGGTGTTTGTGATTTCACCAGTAATTCTGAACCTTTCCGATCAACAACATGAACAGTTAAGTCATCAAGCAATTTAAATTTAAATAATTAAATCAAATATATTTATGAAATCAATATAGTTATTTCAGATTTTTTAGGTTAAACCATTTTAACCTGAAGGAAATCACGAACAATAATATAATTTGAAATCTTAAAAAATATACACGTCAACTTAATAACGTTTACAAAAATAACATTGAATAATGACAAAAATCGAATGCCATTGCAAAACAGACTTTAAATGAGGGATTGAATCAATTTTCAAACTAGAATGAATGATAAACATTATATAAAATGATATGTATGGTCAGATAATAGGAGGATATTTATATAATCAAACTCTATCATATGAAATATGAAATTTTAATTGAGTAAAGTGTTCATTAATGATCATATTTTTCATTATACTTAAAATCTCAGTTGTTTCTGTCCAGTTAATTGTTGCCTACAGATGAGAAATTTCAAGATTATGAAAGGCAAAGCTAACCTTACTACTTCTCACCTTCAGAGTCCATGACAGTCAGAATTTTCAACATTTTAAACAGACAGCATATGCAGTACATGCAGTTTATACAGGTGATGTATGAATAAAAGATGTAGTACTATATACAGTGGTGGCCAAAATTATTAGACCACTTGGCATATTTAAAAAGTTTCAGTTGTTTTTGTTGAATTGGCCATTAAAATACCCATAAAACAAATTAAATATCT
>JAODKL010000040.1:31358180-31370588 GCA_026780765.1 Petrocephalus schoutedeni
CGCTTCGAGCCGTTCGTAGTCCGAAAGAGCTAGCGCAAGAGCCACTTTCATGGAGGCTACCATCTTGGATCAGAGTTTGGCAACTGGAATGCATTCGACTCGGTTTTCCTCGAGTTTTTACCGGATGTGACGTTGCCTCGAGTGCCGAGTTCCGACCGCCGAGGATAATGGAACGCACGATTAGTCCTCTTACAAGGCTGTAAAATCTCCAGAGTGCCATTACTCCCTTCCCACGTGTTTTTATTAATGCAAACAAACCCACGTTGCCCGCTGCGCATGCACGCTTGCATCTGGGAGACTCCTGCTACCTTCAGTTGACGCTGGAGAAGTTTTTCAAGGCGTTGTAATCAAGCAGGTATTAATGACAATGAATATAATACTAACCGTTGGGAATTTCACTGTGAAACCACTAACCGATGAATTTATACCTAAAGTATACTAAATAACTAGAAAAAATTATGCAACAATAGTCCTACAGCGGGCCAACAAAGCACTTCCAAGAGCAGGAATCCATGGCCATTATTCCTTACAGAACGGCTTCAGCTGAGCCCCATTCTCATGTTCGGTGTGAATGACTCGATGTCATCGCAAGGCTTTGGGGTCATTGACCAGCTGCAATGCCCAATGCTTACTGAACCTTACCTGGTAGACAGACACCTTGATAATCTAGGGAATTTTCCCCTTGATGATGAGAAACCATCAAGGCCTGAAGGCAGCAAAGCAACCCAAAATCATGATGCTCCCTACTCAATACTTCATTGTTGGGATGTTTTTTAGTTGATGTGATGCCCTTTTTATACCACATACAGTACAGGCCAAAAGTTTTGACACCTTCTCATTCAATGTGTTTTCTTTATTTTCATGACCATTGGTAGATTCTCACTGAAGGCATCAAAACTATGAATGAACACATGTGGAGTTATGTACTTAACAAAAAAAGACGAAATAACTGAAAACATGTTTTATATTCTAGTTTCTTAAAAATAGCCACCCTTTGCTCTGATTACTGCTTTGTACACTCTTGGCATTCTCTCCATGAGCTTCAAGAGGTAGTCACCTGAAATGGTTTAGACTACCTCTTGAAGCTCATGGAGAGAATGCCAAGAGTGTGCAAAGCAGTGGTCATGAAAATAAAGAAAACACACTGAATGAGAAGGTGTCCAAACTTTTGGCCTGTACTGCATACTGCTGTACGTTCTTATCAAACAATTTAAACTCAGTTTCATTAGTACACAGGACATTTTCCCAGGAGAGTTGTGCACTATGAAGGTGCTCCTTGTAAAGCTTCAGGCACGCAGCAACGGTTCTTTGGTGAGCAGCACTTCCTCCATAGTATCCTGCCATAAACACGGCGCCTGTTCAATGTTTTGCATATGGCAGACTCATGAACATTAGCTGTTATTCTACTTTTTTTTTTTAACCTGAGTATTCTGTATTGCATCTTTGGAGTCTTGGCCAGGCATCCACTAGGGAGAGTAGCAATGATTCTAAATTGACTATTTACAGGCAATGTGTCTAATTGTGGACCGATTGACATCTAAATTCATTGAGATGACTTTGCAGCTCTTTCTAGCTTTATACAAATCAACAGTTCTTGACTGTAGGCCTTCTGAGACCATGTTTAAGCATTTTTTAAGTCAAAGTAGGTGTCTCCAGTCACACACATACACTCTGTTCAATACACCTTACCACATGACAGTACAGACAGTCACTGTGTGGACATTACACACATGATATACACAACTATCTGCTCTACACTTGTAAGGCCACAGGCCTTGCAGGCCCTGCCAGGATTCTGTCTGATAAGCCTGTATGGACCCATTCAGTCTAAGGCAAAGGTCCACTGGCTCCAACAAGGCTGGACCCAAATCATCAGATCACTACATCAAAGGGGAAACCTCACCCCACTGGGCGGTCAGAACCTCACAGCCAAATTCCAGCAACAAGGCCTGACTGCCTCAAGACACAGATGCATCATACGCTCACCAACTCACATTAACAGAGGAGGTATCACTCCAGACTAACATTGAGGACACATACACCCATGTTTGGTCTTATTTGGATGGTCACGGGTACGACGGGCACAAGGGACTCAGCCTTAAAACTGTATGGTCTTGCATAAGAGAAATAAGGCTGACCCCACTAAACCCCACTAAAGCTGACCCCACTGGTAATAAGGCTGACCCCACTGACCCCACTAAAGCAATTTGATTGGCTAAGGGCTGGAGACCTGATAAAATCAGCAGGGACGCACACATGATCAAAGACCCTAACCCTAACCCTAAAATAATCAATGACAATATCTGGTCAAAATTGGTCAAAATCTTCAAATCCAATCTTCAAAGACAGTCCATACATACAAGGAAGAGCTCCAGAACAGCAAGGGGAGTCACTGTAATCAGAGCTCCCACATAGTGCTGCGTGAATTTCCATCTGTAATCAGATATTCTCCACTGTTACTCTGTGCCCACTCCGCTGAGTTATGGAATTGTTAATTTCTTATATTGTTTATGACCAAGATAGTATAGTTTAAGAGTTTGTGGCCACATGTTATAATTAGATTAGGGTTATATTTGGTCAAATGGATGTGTTTTGTATTAATTGTGAATAAATGAGGTTATTATTGGGTTCAGATATTATCTTCCTTGCGTATAACACTCTTTTGCAGCCTCCGATTCTACCCCAGCTGACAGGGACCCAAAGCGACTACCCAAGCTGAGTTACTGTGAGTACCGGCTAAGCCTCTGGGGGGTGCACAAGCTCAGTTACGGTCCGACAGCCTCTGAGGTCCGCACAAACTGGGTTACGGCATCGGCACAGCCTCTGAAGTGCGCACAAGCTGAGTTACGGAAGACGCCGACTCAGCCTCTGAGGCTCGGACTTATGTACCAATCTAAATGGTGACCTTCCATTCATTTCTATGGGGAAAAACCCTAATCCCAAACACGACACCCTTAACCCCAACCCAGCCCTAACCTTAACCAAGAGTAACCAACCCCAATACAAGACTTACTTCTACATTTTTGATTTCATTCACAGATTTTTATAAAATTGAGGTTATCCAAATGGGGACCTGAAAACATGTCCCTAAAAGTAATGAAGTCCCCAAATGTGATCTATACACACACAGACAGCTGAAATGTCACACTTCCCAATAATTTGATTCCCCTTCCCACAAGATGATGAAATTAACACTTCCTCAGGCTGAGGGTATGTGTATACATATGTATAACTGTATACGTGTGAAACTGGACGAGGGAGGATCTGAGCGTCTTTGTGAGCATGTGTGAGTGTACGCGACAGGGCGTCTTTGTGAGTGTGCATGCGTGATTGTGTGTGCACATGCAGCAGCTCAGGGCACTGCCAGTTGACAAAGCAGAACCCCAGGAGAGGTGTGATCTTGTAATGGCTGGGGTAGATGGCAGGGCTGGAGCGGGCTGTCATTAGGACCATGACCAGGCCGAAAAAGACCAAGGGGGGTACAGCAAGACAGCTGGGTCTTGAGAAAATTGGAAAAAAAAGAGTGAGAATCGCAGACTGGGAGCAACGGAGGCCAGCTTAAGAGAGAAGATGGGAGACAAACAGGTCAGGAGTGAGGGGGGCAGACGGAAAATGAAAAACAGCAAACGAGAGTCTCTCTGGGCTGCAGGAGGCAGGATAGGCTGTAAGGAGCAGAAACCCTCGCTGGTCAGGTGGGGACCAGAGGCAGCACACCTAAAGGGGCCCCACACCTCCCAGCAAGAGTCAGCTGACTGTTACTGCAGCCCAAGGCATCCTCAGGCAGACAGAGTGGCTGTCAGGCCAGGCCCCAGCCTGGGGGTCTGCTGGGGACCAGAGGCAGCACACCTAAAGGGGCCCCACACCTCCCAGCTAGTGTCAGCTGACTGTTACTGCAGCCCAAGGCATCCTCAGGCAGACAGAGTGGCTGTCAGGCCAGGCCCCAGCCTGGGGGTCTGCTGGGGACCAGAGGCAGCACACCTAAAGGGGCCCCACACCTCCCAGCTAGTGTCAGCTGACTGTTACTGCGGCCCAAGGCATCCTCAGGCAGACAGAGTGGCTGTCAGGCCAGGCCCCAGCCTGGAGGCAGTCTCACATCGACACGGGAACGCTAGCAAGAGAGGAGCCCACCTTAGCCTCCTGCTTGGTGAGGAAGTCCACAAAGCCAAAGCCGCGGTGCGAGCCCGTCCCACTCATTTTCTTGGGCAGCCGGACAGTCTTCAGCTCCCCAAAAGTCCTATAAAACAGATAAGACACAAGCTCACTTATGTAACAAATCAGCTTCGGGTAATGCCTTCACCTACTGGCCAGCATAACCTGAACACGCCGTAATCACACACGGCAGACCATATTTCATATGTGATGTTCAGAAGGCCCTTTTTATTCGGCCATGCATAATAATGGCTGCTGCACCTGGATATTTCCAGACAGTTTTCAAAATTACCAACATATACAATTCTAAATTGCCATATAGGTTGGTCTAGTATCTCCAGTGATTCACTGCTTCTCTGAGACAATGGAATGCAATGCAATTTTATTTGTGTAGCACATTTTCACAACGCTACATTGTCTCAAAGCGCATTAAGGTTCTTTGTACAAGAAGAGGCATCTTCACAATTTCCATTCAGTCAGACAGCACGAATCCACCTGTATGGTACCTCACAGAGATCACATGTCCTTGCAGAACAGTTGTCAATTTAGGCTGCATAAAATTTCTGACTGTCATTTTACAGTGTTCCAGAAGTAGAGATTGAACTTTTGCATAGCACATATAAAAGTATCTCCCTATGTAAAAAGTTTCATTTTTATTTGCGAATCAAAACTTCAGTTTCCTCAAACACTTGCGGGTGACAGACCTGTACTGTAGAAAGGTTAGTAAAGAGCACAGGAACCCACTCACCTGAGTGGCAAGACCCACCCGTCACAACAACACTGTTAACAGGCTTCCACAGTGGGCCGCATTCCTTACAGATCGGGTCTTGGCAGCGAAACGCAATGTAAGCCTGACTCAGGAGTGCAGGAGTACCAGAGGCAGATGTCCACCAAAGGATAGGGGACAGCTACTGAAATCTGGCTGTGACATCATCCCTGGGGTGGCTCAGTCTGCAGCAACACGGTCTGGCACCGGACAGTGCTACTAGACTCGCTTACCGAGGGGGGTGTGGGGGGAGGGGGGAGCTGTTTAGTGGCAGCTTTTAGGATTAACTTTTGTCTGGGTGTTAATCTGAGGAAATGTCAGGCAACCACGGACTGGTGAGGGGGCGTGTGGAATGTATAAAAGCAACAAGGACAGGATTACAATGCACAAACAGCACATTTAAAAATGCTTCCAACTTAAATTGTCTATTGTTAATCTGTGTAACTACAACACTTAAAGCTCATACCAGATACCCACATGTACATGAATTTTAATAATGAAACATCTTGGAACAGAAAATCTATGAACCAGATACCCAAAGCTCTATATAAAGGTAAGTATTAATGTAAAAAGAACTTTTGTTTCGGATCACCACATGCAATTGGAAAATTGATGAAGGGATGGACGATTGAAATATTTAACATTTTTCATAAGTCAATAAATCTCTCAACTGCATTCATTACAACTACAATATTTAAAGAATACCTAATATAAAATAAGTCGTTTTGAAATGGCTAATGTAGGTCACAAGGGAAGATGTGTTATTTAAATATCAGGCAAGTATAAGGCAACTTATAATTGCGCCTACCAGTCAATCTTTAGAGAAATGTAAGATAATCTATTCTATTCCTTTTCCATTAGCAGGCTGATTATCCCTTGATATCTACTCTCTCGATCTCTAACCAATTAAAATACTTCACACTTTACATATGTAATTTTACACATTTAACCCCGGATTTTCATTACACCGTTCATGCCTATTCTGGTACATTTTTACTTTTTTGTTTCATGGGATGGCATATTAATTCTTAAATTCGCCCTGTGGGATAATACCACCCAAACTGTCATTTATCTCTGCTAAAATTCCTTCAGCAACTCTTACTGGGATTTGTGCTATTTGGAACCAAGCTTAACACACACCTTTCCATTTACACTGCCTGTTAAATTTCTAGCAATGCATAAATACAATTTCTTATACTTTGAATGAATCCATATAGATTATTTACTGAAAACACTTTAAAGGACTGGTTTAAAACCTGGAGACCAGAGCGTTTCTCTGACTCACCCTCCAGTACCTAATCCCCTTATTTGCTCTTTAGCATATGCATGTATTCTGATCCATTAACTATCAGACATGCCACAGAATGCCCACTAAAAACACACAAGTAAATGCAAAACTTTCAATTAGATTAGAGCACAGCGCCAGAGTGTATTCAGGCATCATAATCTCATACAGCTTTCCCAAAAACTACCGGATCCAATAACTTTCATGCCTGAAATCCAGCAGCACAAACATGTACCATCTAAAAGAGAGCCGTCTCTTAAGGCTTTAGCGGGGAGATAGAAAAAACCAGGAAGGACCGCAGCCATCTTGCACGTCTGCTGTAATTTGCATCCTGCTGCAGCCAATTAAAAACTGTGCGGCCATGTTAATTGAATGTAATTGTTTGAAAATGATAGAGACAGAATTATGCTCCATTCAAATGGATTTTTAACTGGATTCTCATTAGGATATGATTGGATTCAGCTACCTTTGGTAGCCTCTTTCATTTACCCAGGCAGGCACTCTTTCCAAGGGCCTGTCTATATAATAAGGAAGTATTCCGGCTCAACAGATGACTATCTGCATTTTCGCTAATTTGATGAGTAAAGTTTGGCCCGCTCTCTACCACACATACCATAACGCGCTTCAATTAGACACAAAATTTCTTTTGGCAATGTTAATTTTAATGCCCTCCCAAGCATTTAAAAGTTAAGAATAATCTCTTATGAGACAAAACGAATAGTGTTCTCAGGATAACAAATACATGCAGAATTGACAAGAGTCAGCTGCAGGCCTTGCGGTGCTCATGCTTGCATTTCTAACTGCCCTGCCTGAGGCTTTGCAACAACGAGACAACCCGTGCAGAGAAGAGGAGGCCAACACCTGACCATGGCAGCTAATCTACCTCAGATTTATATCTATTCAATGTTTAAAGCTCACTAATCAAATTAGGATTAATTTCAAACAGCTGGCTGGCTACTTTAACTTTCATGATGTCATACCAAAATGCTATATGGTCAGTAATGACTAAGATTTTCAGTATGAATAGGCTGTTGACCGTAAACCAAATTATTAGACAAACTAATAATTAGATAAACTAATGACAAACATACAAGTGATGAGATAATAACCATCATTTAACAGAGTAACACTGCCAAACCACAATGCAGAGCACACATTTTATAAACCCTTCACTGGACCCAGAAAGCACCACTGTCCCCTGCTGGTTCCTATTGGCACTGCAGGCTGCCCCAGCCTCTGCTGATCAGTTTTCGCCCTTGTTGTTGACTAGGTGTACCAATTTCTCCAGATCAGCGGTGATTCCTAAACTTTGTAAAATTATACCATCTGTGAGTAGCTTGCATATATACACTTTGATCTCTGTGTATGCTCTGTGTGTGTGTCAGGTGCATAGGGAGTGACTGCAGTTTTTGTTTTGCAAGCTTATGTTGTATGCTGTTGTTTGGATAGGAAGTAAGGTGTAGCATTTGTTGTTGTGTTTTTGTTTTCTCTGCACTTAGGTAAGTTAGCTTTGGGTTGCATTCGGAAGCTGAGTTGTGTGTATTGTTTTCACTATAGTTACTCCTGAGTCCTTTTGCACCGGGTTTATTTGTTCTGTGTCCGTGCTGTGTCAATAAAAACAGAATTATTATTATTATTTTTTTTTAAATATCGCACCCTATCCTTCCCTTACTCCACGTCCCCTTTCCCTTTCACTCTGTGACGCCCCAACCCTAGACTGGGGCTCATAACAGCTGCTGGTTGTGTAAAATTAGTTTGCGCATGCGCGTGCCTAGAGCTGCCTGGTAGGGGGAGGTGCCCGTATATTGGAGGTCCGGATAAGTGAGGTTTGACTGTACACACATTTATTTATATAATTTATTTATATACCCCCACAGAGTCAGTTAATCACTCTGCTGCTTCAAATACAGTTCAGAGGAGCCCCAAGGCAATATGGGAAATATGCACAAAGAGAATAGAAGCACAAATCCCAGCTGGGTGCCCAAAGCACCCTTAAGGTGCTCAACCTCACCATATACACACCAAAGATCAGTCAAGTTTGACCGCACCTACCTGAAACCATCATTATCTATTATACTACGGCAGACACTGTGACCTTATGCCTAATGAGCCACAATTTCAAATATTTCTGTCGTTTGTCCATAGGCTCTACGCTACCACATGAACAGCAACCAGGGACTTCTGTCACATTCCCTTTACAGGAACTCACTATAGTTCCTCGGAGGTAGTTCCAGAACCTTTTTTTAAATCCCAAGGGTAGGTACTTTTCATTTGGTAGGAACTGCCGGGGTGGTGTTCATAGCCGTAAGGATTACAGCTATCAGGATTACATATCATTCTTCAGTAAGATATCCCAAACAAACCTGAGTAATTCCCTGCTAAAATATGCTGACTAAATGCCTCAGGCTTGTGAAGCTGTTTTCAGGGCAAAAGTGGCACTATCGAGGAACCCAACATTCAAAGGCAATTTTTAATTCTCAAACACTGATCTGGTACTCCTTATGTTTAGTATAATGTGAATTATTATTTTACGAATTTACGTAATAATAATAATATTAATAACAATAACAATAATATGCTGAACATTAAGATACGATAATCCTTTATTAGGTAGTTACAATGTTTAATCCAAATTCCAGTAATGTGTGTGCATGTGCATAGACAACACAATGTATGTGTGTATATTCAACCTTGCCACACCATTAATTAACCCTTTTCCTGCGATAATTTCCCCATGTGAAATTTGCCTACCGTTTAATGATGCTCTGGGGTCAGATTGACCCCAAACACGGAATAGGGGTTAAATGACTATTCCATAACAGTATATTTTTGTACTTCTAGTCTGTCATCATCACATTTCCCCGTGCAGGAGGTTCTGCCATAGAGCACAGAAACAGTAACCCGAGTTGTCTTTGTGGGCTTTCAGTAGAATTGCACCACATATGATCATATTGCGAAAGCAGAGCACAGCTGCTGCGGCTAGGTTTGGGCGATATGTCGATATTATCGTAGCGATGTTGGCAGCCTTAACTAACAATACCAACTTTTGCTTTGAAGCGATTACTGTCAATTACGTGTTACACCCGCACTGAAGCAAACAAAGGTGGTCACGACGAGATATACTCAGTGGTTTTCTTGCGTGTTCTCAGCCCTTGCTGCTGGAAAGTAAAGCCATGTTCATCGAGATTTATTCAAGTCTCGGAGTTGCCCTTCCACACATGCGGCACTCAACCAAAGATCATCCGCATCATTACAACTATGAATATTCCGGTTGGTACGTGGGGTGGCGCTAGGGTAGAGCATGCAGCAGGCAGGACATGACATCATATATACTTCCGCAATTACGACTTGTAAATTCTACATCTATTTGGACGTACCTGCAACATCTGCGAAATTATGGAAAGCCATATACAGGCAAGAAGCTGCTACATATTCTACCGTTTTTGCATCAGTGGCACTATAGAAATGTCATTAACATGCCCGCTCGCTCCCACTGAATTCTCCAGAAAATTTCCATCTCCATTCGCACCTGAGGATCAGTCGGAAATTATCTGGACTTCCTATTACTGCTCTAGCAGGGTAAAGTCTGGTAAATGTCTGGTACAGCTGTTTCAGACATTTCTGTTCACCAGTACAGCCCCACTGCGTAACATCTAGAAAAGTACCAGATGGTAGTGCATGTCTGAAAGGGGCTTAAGAGTAACATCAGATAATGCCCCCGTGTGGCCAAATTCTGCAATTTTTGTTAATGAGTGAGGCTTTTTTTAAAGTAATGTAAACGATAATATTGTCTATTGCAATATTATTAAAAGACATTCTGGCGAGTTTGAAAGGAGACTTCACTCAACCCTAGCTGCGGCAGCCCAGGCGCATGCAGACCACTGAAAAGGAGAAAGCAAGGCGGAAGTGCGCTTTACCCAAAGAGTTCTCGCAGCTCCTTAGCTGTGGCCTGGAAGGGGATGTTCCGCACAAGGATCTTGGAGCTGGTCTGCTTTTTGGCCGTCTGCTTCTTGCAAGCACCTGGCGGGGCAGACCTAGGGGGGCGTGGCAGAGGCTCACAGCATTACTGAGGAGGTGGGGGGCTGTAGTGCTGGAGGTGTGAGTCTGCCAGGCCCACGGGGGTGGGCAGGGAGTCCTCTTACCTCTTGACCCTCTCTGAAAGCTTCAGCTCTAGCTGGTGCTCATCCACCATGCAGTGCTGGAAAGGGAGGGGGGGCAATATTTACAGACTGAACACTGAAGCAAGACACCTCAGCATCTCATCTGTGGGGGGCTGACTTATGCATAGAGGGCAAATCACGACCATTACCCTCAGCATGACTCTGCATCACTCAGCAGGTGAAATGTACACATTAGCACATTTCACATTATTCTCAGCAGAGCATGTTCAAAACTCTGTTTATACCTCTCTACAAAACAGGACCCCATACACTGGGAAAATAACTTCTTAAAGTCTGTTTTGGGTTTACGCATTTTGTATATCATTCATAACAGGATTTTTCAAGCTTTCCCAGCTATTCACCACAAATGTCAGTGGCTGGGGTGGGATGGGGGTTGCTAGTTGACGATTTCAGCTGACTTGGGGGGGAGGGGGTCTCTAGGTAAAATTCTGCCAACCAAATTTAATTTTAAAAAATACAAAAATAAAAACCTTTGTCCTAGAGCATAAGACTACGAAAAGCCAACAGTATGGTTTTTTGCCACACCGCTGGGTTGCCCATTACAGACTAAACCGAATTTCCCTGATATAATGTAATATAATACATAATATTATGTAGAATTTTCTTTCACCTGAAAATCTTAATGACAAGTATTAATGTGTCTTGATTACTGTCACCTTAAAAATAAATTTACATATAAAAAATAAAGCCAGATGGATAAGCTTTCTAAGAATTAAACACCAGTAATGATGCTGGACCCTAGAAAGCTGGTGGATCTCCGGTACCTGAAGCTGCCTCAGGGCCTTCTGCGCTGCCTTGGGGGTCTTATACTCAACAAAGCCGTAGCCCATGGAGAGCAGAGCACCTGGGAGGTTAACATGGCAGAGGACAGTCACAGCTGTGATTCAGGACATGTTAGTGACGTATGTGACGCATCTACAGCACTAACCTGTCTTATCCTTCTTTTTGGAGATGGTACAGCTCCTCACAGGACCACACTTGGAGAAGACCTACATTAAATGGGCAGAGGACGAACATATTAAAGGACAGCATGTTCACAGATTCTGATAGATGAAGCATCGCATCCCATCCACATCGGGGATCCACCTCTGCCAAGGTCTCCTCCTTGGTGTGGAAGTTCAGGTTCTTAATGAAGAGCGTGCAGCCTGGCAAACTCTCCTCCTCATCCTCACTGCTCTCCTCTTGGGATGGTCTTTGGTCCTGAGACTGACGGGCTGAATTATGCAAAGGAATTATGGAGGGGGAAAAATAACTTACAGATCATGCAATTACAACGTCAGGAATAAAGGCGCCCCGCCGTTATTAAAGTACAAAACACATTAATACGAGACAGTGGCGGTCTTAGACCCCCATCCCCTGTAGCGGTAAGCCAGGGCATTCCAATACATACTCATTTGCTACATGCACTTCTACATACTCTTTTCCCGTCAGTAATCTGGAACGAGTCGAAGGAGCGAGATAAAAGTTGTGCTCCTTACGGATGGTAAAGCCAGATGGCTCACCCAGATTAGCTGTAAGTAAAAGCTAGGAGTTACCTGGGTCAGCTTCTGTGGGTGGCTTGTCAGCTCTGTCCGGTGGGGGTGCAGAGAAGACCCCCACTGGAGCCCATTCCAAATACAGAGGAACATGCTGAAACTGGAGAGGAGGATGGACTGTATAAAGCATGTGACAGAGCCAAAGCCTGCATGCGATGGTATGGCAGGAAGAAAAATGTGTCAGAGATTAAGAGAGAGAGGGCAGGAAGGAGTCAAGAGCTGGGGTATAATCAGTGTTAGTGTTTGACCTACCATGTGAAGTCGCTCAGCCAATCAGCATGAGCACCCTGATTAAGGGCATCCAACCCACCAAACTGGCTTTTTGAATATTGATTCAATTTAAACAGAAACGCTCTTAGTTTAATAGTTTTTAAGCACATTTGATATGTCATGACCATGACCTTGAGCCTTCAGGTCTACACTCACCGGCCACTTTATTAGGCACACCTGTCCAACTGCTCGTTGACGCAAATTACTGATCAGCCAATCACA
>JAODKL010000040.1:31426312-31438123 GCA_026780765.1 Petrocephalus schoutedeni
CGGAGCCTCACAAACTGTCATCTGTTACTTAGGTAGGGCCATGATCTAGCAGACTGTGGGGACATCAAGCTGCAATGACCTGAGCTTGTGTCCCTGTTGGAGAGGCCTGATAGTGATAAAGGCAGCGGAGAAGTCAAAGAACATGATCCTGACTGTGGGCCCAGCTTTGCCTATGTGGGAGTAAGCTCTGTGAAGGTAGTGGGTCAGACAATCTTCTGCACTGTGTGCCTGGTAGGATCCAGGTGGTCTGTTACCAGTCTCAGTACCATCATCTCCTCCTGCATGCTCTAACCTAGCACCACCACATGTATTTTCAGTAGGTATGAAAGTGTCTAACACGGACCATCTCTGGTTGTGTGCCACATATGTGAAAAGGCATTTATGTTGAAGCAATTCATTAAAAGATGCAAATGCAGAATGCAAAGATGAAATCTCTGTACGAATGGGACAATAGCGAAAGCCAATATTGCTTAGTCATGATCTTTGGGTCCTCAGGTGACACTGCAATAAAACAGACGATTCTGTAGTGGAAATCACTGCATGGGCTCAGGAATACTTCTGAACAATATATACAGGTTTAGGAGTAACATGCTCCCATCCAGACAATGCCTTTGTCAGAGATGGTCTTTTATATTTCACCAAGCCAAACCACATTTTGCACATATTACAACAGTCCCTGCATCCCCGGCCTGTCAGGCACTGAGAACATTTGCTGCATCATGGGGGAAGAAAAAAATAAAAATAAAAAAATACTAAAGAGACCCTGAACTGTTGAGATACTGAAATCCTCTCAGGCAAGAACGGGAAAACATTTGACTTTCAAAATTCCGACAGGGCTCCTCAGTTCCCAAACATTTACAGAGTGTTGTTAAAAGAAGAGGTGAAGAGGTGTGCTACTGGCATCAAATTCAAACTGAGCATATTTTTGTCATAAAATTTCTGTTTCAACATTTGATGATGTTGCCTTGGGTTCTGTACTCAATTATATATGGGTTTATGTGTTTTGTAAGTCACTGCATTCTGCTTTTACTTACCTTTCACGCCCCAACTTTTCTGGAAACAGTTCTAAAAGCCGAATCGTTTGCATATGGAATTCTTCACATATGGTATATGGTATTTTTAAAGGCAACACCATTTAAACATTCTGCAATCTTGGCGATAAATTTTGTAACTAATTTGTACTTAATTAGTAAAAGAAGAATCACATCAGCTGAAAAGCCAGATTCAGCCCCACAGTCCTGTCCACCGCCTTCCTCTGCAGTGTCACAGCTGACTTGCAGCCAGTGATGATCCTCACCCCATCCCACACTTCCTTTGCATTGCTCTGTTGTAGCCTGTGCTCCAGCTTCTCCCTGCAGCATTTTATTGCCTGGCGAGGCTGAATCTTCAGCTCCGCCAGCACCTGCTTGGTCTCCGGGCGTGAAGGTCCTCTTCTTGTGATCAAGAAGGTCCTTCAAGTCCTTGGTTGGTCACTAGGAAAATGGTGCACTGATTTCTGCCGACAGGGGAACATACACAGCCAAAATAATGGTGGGCGAATACTCCAGTGTAAGTCGGCCGCAGTCCCACAGCAAAAAGCTCCACAATCAGGTCACACACATGTGCTTTTAATGTATCGTGTCCAGAGTTGCACCATATCTCATTTACAAAAGCAGCGAGTCCACCAGTCCTCTTCCTCCCGCTTTCACTTTCAATCCTGTAGGCACAGATGATGTCAGAGCAGTCTACTGCGAGTCCAGGGTTTCAGCGCACAGCCAGGTTTTCGTGAAGCACATGGGGCCACAGTGTTTGTACTCCGCGGGGCTCCTGGTCAGCACTGGGAGCTTGTCTGTCTTGTTTTTCCAACGACCTTACCTTGACGAAATACAGGTAAGATTTGCGCCTTCTGCCTGTTTCGCAGCTGAGCTCCAGCTTTCCACTGGCGATGGGGGATGCAGGTCCTGCAGCCTGCAGGTGAACGGCAGCCCCTCCCCATCCGTGATTGAAATAAGCATAGCGACTGGCATGAAAACAGTCCTATTCCATGCCATTGTGGTCGCAAACTTATTTAAAAACAAAGAAAACGTATAAACACACAGGAGGCAGCTGCAGCAGGCGGCCACGTTCTATGGTTGCGGCTACAACAGGAAGTAAATCATCCATCCATCCATCCATCACAATTCTGAAGGAGTAAAAGGTTCTGTGTGACCTCGGTTCTCCCATTAACAGTGTATATTGAATTATAAATATGTAAACTTGTACATAAGCAAATCTGAGATGAGAGGAAACAGGAGCTACCGTAATACCGTTTGCAGCTTCTTGGGGGCACTCTCACGGGCAGGGGGCGCCCCTTCTCTGTCCGATTCAGAATCATCAGAATCCTCCTGCTGCTGCTCTCTCTCCTGGGTGGCAGTTTTGCGCAGTCCTGCGCTCACAAAATTGACAGGTGCTGTGTAATCTTTGGACCTGGCCGCAGAGAAAACAGAAGGGAAGATGCTTTTAGAAACATGTAGATGCAAATGCAGACATTTTTCATCCATCCTTTGTCCGCTGCTTATCCAAATCCGGGTTGTAGGGGCATCAGTTATGAATAAGGATGTCCAGCCCTCCCTAGAACCATCACAAGACTAGTTAGTACAACAAATCTGGCAAGACTTGCTTTCTTAATAGGGTTAATCCCACTGTACTACACTGCAATGATAATTAAGTATTTATTCTAATTAGACAGTTATACCCCACCTTACACCATTAATTGGTTGAGAGCCCCGGCATAAGCCAATTTTTGACATAACTGCAAATAATGCCTTAAAAATACCTGAGATGGACTAATAAATAGTCATTTCCATTTCCGTAAATGCACCTTTGATTCATTATAAAACTCAGTATTCACTTTGCAATCTTGAAAAGTCAATGTTCATTTTAACCCATTTTAAAAGAGGTTTTTAGTCTTCTAGTATTACTAATTAGTCGAGTTTAACGTTTGCCAAAATGACGTATACATGGGTACTACTGTATACCCAAAATTCACATTAACATTACACTAACCATAAATAAAATCTAAAAAATTTGTAGTAAATTGTAATAGTGGGGCTATATTTATAGGACATTTTTAGGATATATAGGACTTACCCATATGCAGTCTTATCTATTTTGTTCATTTTTCGCAAAAAATATAACTTCAGTATAAACACTTAGAAACTTAGACTTAGACATATGACAAAGTAAACTCTACAACAAGTGCAATTTTCTCACTGTACCACTTGTTAAAAAAACCCAAAAAGATTTCCAAATGAAAACATAAAAAAGCTAAAGTATGCAACTCAATATGGGAATATCCTGCAAGGTCAAGTTAGCTTTTTTTTGCCATTAGAATAGTAAAAACCACACACCTCTTCGCGTCTATATATAGTTCTGACTTACTAGCTGAGAGTGAAGCACACTGATAATAATCTGTCCAAAATATTTAGAAGTTTTAGTTGCTCTTATGAGGAGCTTTCAGTACAAATCCGAGCTACAGATCATGACTCCTTTGAGTCATTTATAAATCCTTAAGTCCCCGAACTGCCCCATCCGAGTCAGCGCAGTATCTGACATACGGCCGGCCCGGAGCGGCTCCCCCGGAGACTCGCTACCTCTTCCCCCCGAAGCTCGGCCTCTCCTCGTCGGAGTCGTGCTCGGCCCATATGCCGTAGGTGGCGTCCTCTTTGGTCTGCCGGTGTCTGCGCCGGTCCGGATTGAATTCATTCGCCAGGTCCCACTCGGTCACCTCGAAGTTCTCTATCTCCACGCCGTCGTCGTCATCATTATTATTATTATTATTATTGCCCCTCCGCCCGTACAGGTGGGACATGGACATGATTTCTCCTAGAAGCAGAAGTAAATGTAACGAATGATTCGCCGAAGTTGTCGATACAGCCGCGCACATAGAAGAGCAATAGTGTGTATACCTGCCTCCCGACGCAACACACGTTACAGCGTAAGCCAAACGTCAGTTAGCCAGTCGGCTAACGATCACAAAGAAGTTTTGTTACAAACTGCGTTAACACACAACCCACAAAGCTTCAGACTATAAGCGGAGATGAACAACATACACAAGAAACCAGTTCCGAAGATCAAAATCGTTCAAGCTCGTCAAATACCAGCGTAGCGGAAGCAGTAGGTTGGCAGAAAAATAATGTTCTTCCGGGAGCATTTCCGCGAACAAATCTTTCAAAATAAAGGCTTCTGGGCTTCTGTTTTAAACAAGGTTCGCTTTACTAACGAGACGGTGCATGTACTTTATTAGTATATTTTGTTTTAGCATGAATTAAATTGCACATTACACTATATTTTCAATTGCGGCAAAATAAATATTGTAAGATTAGTAACATATTTAAATACAGGTGCTGTGTCATAGTGGAATTTTAGTTGTAAATAATTATAATTATGTAGTAGTATGGTTGGAAATGTATCATTTTTTATCATTTACGCATTTCTTTCATTATCATTTTACCCATGATAAAGTAATATTCTTATTATTTATTCGTTGTTTAATATTATATTATATATTTATAATTATTTGAGGAATTAATATGAAGCATATTATTGTTGTTGTTGTTAACGCTAAGAATCACAAAATTGTTTTTGGCAAAGACTTTTATTGTATTTCATTTTAACAGGAAGATAATTCCGTAACTTCCGGTACGCCGAATCCGTCAAAAAAATTAAAAACTAAATCGTTCCTGCTTCACGCTGTGAGTATTTGTTAAACTGCTTAGATATAAATTCGATATGGAAAGACTTAACTTCTTTATTTCAGTGTGAAATAGTATCTCAGAACTTCATGCAGGTTGTTGGTTTTATTACCGATGCAATCATAAGAATGGCCTATTTCATTCATCAAGGGGAAATTTGATGGTTTGGCGTGGAAGGACTACGCTTTGGAAAGTGAACATAACTTTAGGTGATTCCTTCTGTCTGATGCCACCCGTACCTTTCTGTAGCGTGTGTCCAGGTGGTTACTTTCCCGTTTTGGTTTGTCAGGCTTCACTCGCCCTCCGGATGGCTGAGAGCGACGGCGAGTGGCGACAGGTGCGGCGTCGCAGAAAGAAAGCATGTGACATTAACGCGTGTCACCTGAGCCCTAAAGATCCCGGGGGATCGGTGGTCACCAGCAAGATACAGCAACGAGTGAGAGAGGCAATGTGAGAAAGGGAGGAAGAGAGTCGTCCTGTGAACAGTGCCATCCCATAGACACCAAAACGTGCCGGACCACGGCCCTCCGGGACCGGAACTGCCCACCCCTGCCATAGAATAACGCTTAACTACTCCATTCTCAGGGCAAAATCAGCCCCATTACCCACGACTATTGGCGCTGGTCTATAGTTGTCTAGCTTAAAAACTATTAAAGCACATGCTTAAATATTATAGCAAAATGAACATTTCTTCTGATTTAAGCAGCTAAATGATACTTTACTTTTATACATTTTGAATGTTTTTCAGGATGGAACTGACCTGCGAAGACTTCTGGCAGGATTGGAGAGGTCAGGCAAATATTGTATTTAGTTTATCAGTTGTCCAAAATGGCAAATTCCTGTACTGTCACTGCAAATGGACTTGTTAACTCCTTTAACTTTGTCTTTAACTGTAGATATAGACAGAATATGGTGTAAATACTGATGTGATTATCTATGCATTTTTTATTTACATGATATGATTATTTGTATAAATCTGCATACTGGCAAATATTAAACATAATAGTAATTCAATGAGTTTTCTAGCTGAGGTGTAACTGCTGGCTACCCCCTCAGAGATGCTGATGGGCTGTCTGCGTCTGCAGAGCCTGGATATCCCAGGGAGTTGCTCTGACCCCCACGGTCCCGAGCTGGACTGCGTGTGCTATGGGCTAGGCAGCTTCCTGTCTGCCGTCACTTCCCGGTACCAGCTGGCCATGCTGCTGCTGCTGCTGGAAGCTCTAAAGGTGGGCCCCACTAACGTTTTATCATTAGGCAGCAAGCCATGCGTGCCAGGCTTCCCCTTTGCAGGGCCTGGCTGGATGTTAGTGCTGCATTAGTGTTTGTTATTTCGGCTGTTATGCTATGTATACTCTATGGTGGTGTTACAACTCTGCTTCTCAGATTCCCCGTGGGTGCTGCAGCATGTTCGACCCTGTCTTTTCCCCAGCTGAATGTGATATGCTGCGGACAATGGGCTTTACCGTGCTGTCCGAGAATGAGGTATGTCCCAAACACAATGCCCTGACACAGGCAGCCTTTCCGTGTAACCACTGCATCGGCAGTCCTGTTTGAGAATGGGGCATGCCTCAAACACAGCACCCTGATAAATATATATAGAAATAAATATAATATTGCATGTATGTTTTTGTAAAATGGATGTTGTGAAAGTACCTTTTATTTTTAGCTTATTTTTCCACAAAAAGTGAAGCCCTTAACAAAGAGAGGTGCAGCTGATATGTGATAATCATTGTTGGCCAGTGATCTGCATTTTTATGTGACTTTTTAGCTGTTATTTCTGTACTGCACTGCCTTGTCCTGCATTGGGGTTCCCAGCCCATGACCAGCATTCCACGGGGCCACTGGACACTAGGGTTTTGTGGAGGGATTGATTTATCTCCACAAATAAGCAATATATTTACATTTTTTTATGATTCCTCACGTTCATGCTTTCTGTGAACATCTGAAACAAAAAATGCAAATGGGCAAACTACCCTCCCGTTACATGTACTGTGTAAACTGGTGTGCAGATATCAAAAGGTTAGTGTTGCACTGCTGTTTGTCTGATCCCTCCATAGCCCATCGCCTCTCCTGCAACAGTGGCTGTGAATTTCACAATGGCAATAAACCTTTCAAGTTTCAGCTTGAACCGGAGAGTAGCTTGAGAGTTATGAGCCTAATGACATCACCAGGAGTGTAGCAATATGTAGGTCAGTCGGAAATGTAAACCAAATGCCAGAATTTGATATCTTAATTCAGGTGCTGTTTGGGGTCGTGTGGATGATTTGCATTTCTGATGAGAAAGCAATTTGCAAACTGATGAGGGAACATTATTTATTCATGTGTTTACCATCTGTTTCACTCATTTTGGAAAACTAAGGCAGTAAAGCCAGGACATATCCCATTCAGACTTGGATGCTTGATGTATGGGGCTGTGTCGTGTTGGCAGTTGACGTATTATGAAGCAGATGACCTGGTTATGATGCTGTGTCTGTGTGGGGCTCCTTCAGGAGGGGAAGAGGCCGGTGAGCCGCCCTACGCTCTTCTACCTTCTTCACTGCGGGACAGCCCTGTACAACAACCTGCTTTGGAGCAACTGGAGCCAGCAGAAGCTGCCCTTGCTCACCATCGTCGGGAACAGCTTCCAGGGCCTCCGGGACAGGTCCGGCAGCTCACTCTGCTCTCCTTAGTTTGTGAATGTTTTCTTTTTTTAATTTAACAACCTTAGAGCTTTTTATGTGATTATTTTAGATGACTAGATATTGTATCTGATAGATGAAACAAGATTCAGGAAATCAGGTCACTATGGCTGAAGAGAATAACGTCTGAAAGAATTTTTGAAAAAACTTTGAGCTGATAAGATGTGAATGTGCATCTGATGTCTTTGTAATAGCGTGTTTACTGTTATTTGCTAGGATGGTGCAGCAGGACCTGGAGAAGGAATACAGCTTTATTGCTCATGTATCCTTTAAAGTGGGGATTCTCAGCCTTTCCAGCCGCGGCCTGGCTGCTGACCATTACCACAGAAGGTCCCCTTGACCCGGTGGGAGGTAGTTTTAGACTGCAGTACCTGTGTTATGTAAAGGTTAATGAATGACAAGCCGGGCATTATACGTTTTTAAATACATTACTGTGGGGGTGATGAACATTTTGCTAATATAGAACCATGGCTGACTGCAGGGGTTGGTAATCAGTATTCTCTCCATTGATTTTTTTGTAACATTTTCTATGAATCCAGTATTGTGTTGTACTATGTAGCCTACCTATGCTTGGTGGTACTATTGATTAGCAGTGTCAGTATTTAGTTTGGTGAGTCCTTTACGGTGGTTATCAGGTGAGTTCAGCATGCCAGGAGACCTCCCTGCCATGCTCAGCGCGCTTCTCCGACGTGTTCAACGACACAGTTGTGTTGCAGTTCCCCCGAGAGTGCCTGAGCACTCTTCCACTACAGATATGGACCCATGCCCCTGAACCCAAGTACCTCAACTGCAAGGACCTGGAGATTATACTGAAGGGGAGATCAAGCTGAGCCCCTGGATGGCAGCAGCACTCAGTTCTGCCACTGGAATGCATCCAGTGCTACCAGCTGGCCGCTGATTGGCCACTAGGCATTCAGCCTAACTTAAGGAAGGACTTGTAGGCGGAGTCAGACACCAGCATAGTTTAGTGGTTTGTTTTTTTTTTTTTTTTATTATTATTATTTTAGCTGTTTCACTAGAAGATGGAAGATTTGAGGTGCAAGATTTGCATGTACACCTTAATTTACACAACTTATTCCAGAATTTTGTTGTTTGCTTAATTTTACCAAATATAAAAGTTAGTCAGGAATCTACTAATAAATTTCCAATAATTTTATTGCATATTTTTTTAAAAATACAATGTATACCCTCAATTCCCATTTTTTTTTTAACTTCTTGCAAGCATTACAAATGTACTCATTGACCACATGGTCCTTGAGCTGCCTTTGATGATTTTTTTCCTGGGTCCTTCTTCCAGAATCACTGTTGACAACTGGGATCTCCTCATTTCGTGACTGTCAGTTGCTGCCATTCTCTGCTCCATACAAGTTACCGGTTATTCATATAAATCATACATTCATAATTATTCATATATTATATATGAATATAATTATTCATATATTCCCCATCCTTCTGTGCTCACTTTGCCTTGTCCACAGTGGAGGCTCTGTTTCCGTTAAACTTCTGTCATTATGCTGGTCTGTCGGTCTGTGTCTGGCTTTGGCGGTTCCAGCTTGTCATTGGCTCCAAGGCTCCCCTCCCCATTGCATTGTGCTGTTCCTGACTGGTCAGTTATTTCTAAACCCTCCCCGTTGACGATGCTTGATGCTAGTTTGTCACTCTTTCCTCTAGTTGCCGTCTCCCCAGCTTTATGATGTTCATTAGGTTCCTGCGTCTCTTCTTGGGCATCTTCTACCTTCTCATTGAGATGGTTGCTGCTCTCCAGTTGCTCTGTATGTGTGCCCTCTTCAGGGACACTGCTGGCACTTCCGTCACTGACTGTGACATTCTCCTCAGCCGGGCTGCTTCCCGCCGCCTCACCATTGCCGCTTTCAGCTGTCTCACAGTTAGTATCAGCAGTAGCTCTCAGCTCCCTGAGTTTCTCTTTAATTTCCTGTATCTTATCACTAGAAATGATAACATGGTTGTTATGACTAGGTATGAACTACTGGAACAAATCGTAGCACTCGTGCTGTAAGCATCCATGTGTGGGAAAGAGTGCATTACCTGACTGACACTTTCAGGATGCCATTGACAATGGCCAGCTGCTCCAGCGTGGTCTCCTTCGAGGGAATCAGACTCTGCAATAAAGGTAGTTTGCTTTTAGGATGGTTTCATGTGGCTTGGTCATGTACCGTAACCATGTGTGACATGGTGCATTAGAACCGTAATGTATTTCAGATGGGATACTATCTCAGTGAAGAGTTAAATACACCATGAAGTTAAGACTCCCTTCTCTGTGGTTCTGATGTCATCTGTTCACTGAGTGACTCATTAAGAAGGCTTATTTATACTTTGCACATCCGTGTAGCTACAATGGTTGAGTGATGTAGTTTTCTCAATCAGCCACAACCGCGACCCCGGACGCATGTGTGCGTGTCGCATGCAAAAATGACAACAAAAAAATGATGTGAAGTGGTCCAACGCTGCCTACATTTATACAGCCTGTCCTTGTTGAAAGCCCAAATGTGTGGAGATTTATGCCATGAAATTGCCCAAATGTGAGGGAAAAAAAGAAATGGAAGTGGAAATCGCAGGCAGCACACACGCAAAAATAGTTTCCCTTCCCTTTAATGTAAGTTGTTTTGGATACAGGCGTCAGATCATTGAATAAAGTGTTAAATGTACATGTATTTGTGGGATCGATGTTACTGTGCAAGTGCGGCAGGCATCTGCTTTCATGGATCTCTGATTGTAGTGTAAACAGGACGGGATGCACAGGCATGAGCTCTCTGCTACACCCCACTGGACCGGACTTACTTCGGGAGCGGGCACTGTGTCCATTAGGTCACTGCCACCCTGTCGCAGGGAGCGCTCCACACGCACGGCCTGCTGGGTAACGGCCTTCAGGAACTCCGTGCTGCACTTGGTCTGCATATGATTGTCTCCAAACTGGTAGCAGACAAATTTTTAAGTTTAACATAACAAATTGATCAGATGTCTGAGAATCGGTTTATTTTAAAAATATATAGGCCTTCTTGAAATGTCAGTTGAGCATTAGTCATGCAATGGGTTTACATAGCCCTCTGAATTAAGCTATACATGTAGTGTCAATCACATTGACCACACGTAGTGTGGTTGGGGCTTAGCTCACGGAGATGTTATCAGACCTTAGCCTGGAACACGGCCAGCGCTTGTCTCTCGTGGGTGATGGCCTTCCGGTAATCTCCAATGCAGCAGAGCCTTTGGGCGAGCAGGTGCTGGCTGTATGGGGCACAGGAAGATGCTGGAGAACGTGATCATCTACTAAAATATACTAGGATGACTAGACGCTGAATGCTAACGACTTCCATGGTAATATATTCCCGTAATTCTCAGATCTTCCCATAATTCAATTTGTGTAGCTCATGGCAATATGCAGCCATTTAGTTTTGTTACTTTAGAGCAGTGTGCAGGTCGTCCGGGCCTCTGAACATGGTGTTGAGCCTCAGCGCACTCTGTAAGTAGCGTACTGACTGCTCTCCCTGCAGCACCAGACCTAGAGAACTCTGAGAGACGGACCAAGATCATTATTTTCCGTAAATCCTGATAGAATGAAGACATTAGTAAGTTGGGCGAGGCTCCCAGGTGGTGGCAGTGGGTCTGATACTCACGTCCAGTGTGGCCATGTAGGGGTGATCCTCCCCATGCACCAGCAGCACCAGTTGGCGTGCACGGTACAGGCAGCGCTGTGCCAGGCCCAGCTCCTGCCCCGCAAACACGTACACGGCCAGCAGGGCCTGCAGAGCCACCAAGAGCCACATTCAACAGCAGTCAGCAATACAATAACACCCCTAAATATTCACAGAAGGCAGCTTCCTGATGAGTGAACATAGCAAATGACCCTTTTTTCACAGTTTCAAGTGAACTTAAACCTCTTTCTGCCTAATCTCGCTCCTTAAAGTCTACCACCCTGCAGAGCTTAGGTGCGGTAGCACACCTGATACAGATAATCAGGCATCTCAGTGTTAGAGCCAGCTATGTTGAAGCTAAGCGTTGCAGGGTTGGGCAGCCCTGTGCTGAACACAGATGCATAGGGTACCCTTTGCTGAAGTCATCCATAAATACATGATGATAAAGCATAGTGCCTCAGTCCCTGCCCTGTGTGCTGACTTGTTCTGCCTGTGTTGCATTGGGTTTCCCCCAAGTGCACCATGTTCTTCCCACCATCTAAAAACATGGTCCATCAGGATGTGTGTGTGTGTGTACAGGTTTTCCTATGCTTGCACACGGGGAAATGGAAACTGAGCCAGCAGAGCGCACAGGGAGATGGGAACTGAGCCATAAGAGCGCACGGGGAAATGGGAACTGAACCAGCAATGCACACAGGGAAATGGGAACTGAGCCAGAAGGGCGCACAGGGAGAGGGGAACTGAGCCATAAGAGCGCACGGGGCAAGGGGA
>JAODKL010000040.1:31464540-31480303 GCA_026780765.1 Petrocephalus schoutedeni
CCCGTTGCTTCCGGGATAGGCTCCGGACCCCCTGCGACCCTGAACAGGATAAGCGGGTTGGAAAATGGATGGATGGAAAATGTTCTATGCTCACGTTCACCTAATTCTACCAAAAGGTTATTGGTTCAGGGCCCCAGGTTCCAACTTGCTGTCAAAATTGTACTGCTGAAATGAAACTATAGTTTAGCAAATTCCATGATGTGGGTAGTGGAGTGGTTAGCATTCTCTCTGTGAGTGTGCAGTTTGTGTGTTGTGGGTAGCGGAGTGGTTAGCATTGGCTCTGTGAGTGTGCAGTTTGTGTGATGTTGGTAGTGGAGTGGTTAGCATTGGCTCTGTGAGTGTGCAGCTTGCATGGTGTGGGTAGCGGAGTGATTAGCATTGGCTCTGTGAGTGTGCAGTTTGTGTGATGTCGGTAGTGGAGTGGTTAGCATTGGCTCTGTGCGTGTGCAGTTTGTGTGTTGTGGGTAGCGGAGTGGTTAGCATTGGCTCTGTGAGTGTGCAGTTTGTGTGTTGTGGGTAGCGGAGTGGTTAGCATTGGCTCTGTGAGTGTGCAGTTTGTGTGATGTTGGTAGTGGAGTGGTTAGCATTGGCTCTGTGAGTGTGCAGCTTGCATGGTGTGGGTAGCGGAGTGATTAGCATTGGCTCTGTGAGTGTGCAGTTTGTGTGATGTCGGTAGTGGAGTGGTTAGCATTGGCTCTGTGCGTGTGCAGTCTGTTTACGTGTTCTCCCCGTGCTGTCCCATGATTTCCTCAGGCTTCCCCCATAGTCCAAGTCTAAGGTGAATTGCAGTTGCCAAATTGTCCATAGGTGTGCGAGCGTGTGTGCACATGTACTTGTGCATGTGTGTGCGTGTGCATGTGCGCACTTGCGCCCTGTGATGGGAAGGCGCCCCATCCTGGGTCCTTCCTTGCTTTGTGCTCCTAGTTTCTGGGATAGGCTCCGGGCCTCCGCAAGCCTGCTTAGGACATGCAGGTGTCAAAAATGGATGGATGGATGGATGGATGGATGGATGGATGTGTGGCTTATTGTTTGCTTACAGACCAACAGTACTGAAGATGGATCATGGGATGGAAGTCATATGTATTTAAGTATTAGTAATATAATATTTGTTAGTATAAGTGTGCATCTTAAATATTGTATCTTAAATATTATAGTTTTTTATTGCTTTGGCACATACTCAACATTCTCATGACTCTGAGAGCATTTCTCAAAACAGTTTGTGTGTAGCACAACACTATGGTTTAGCTGCAGAAGGCCATAACTCACCTGAAACAATTAACGTATTATTGTCTCAAAAGCAAATAATTACATTAGTGAATTAGTCGGTGCCACCAAGATAAAAAGTACAATCAACGTTGTTTTAAGCATGAGACTTACTAGATTTACTGTCAGTCCGTCAGTGTAAGTAAGCATGCTCCTGGGCTTCACAATTCTCCATGACATTTCCCACTTTCTTGTTTATATTTTGTCATTGACTGATCACTATTTTTTGGCAAACAGATACTTTTTCATGTCAAAGACGCTGGGTTCATCATTGTAAGACTGTACATTTCAGTACAGTATATAAAGTTTACGGGCACAAGAAAGCACTCGTATGCACAGGTAGCTTTTTTCAGATCTCAAGACACAGTACAATAGCAAATAAAAAGTCACACAGCACTGTGTAATACAAATATGGCAATACAAGAACAACGAAAGGGCAACAAAATCTGGAATATATTTTTGCAACATTTTGAAATTTTGGCAAACTGTGCATGTGATGACTAACATGATCACATACATGTATAGTTTTGGATGTAAAATTATTACAGTGGGAAACTACATAATCTCTTTTGACCAACAAAATTAAAGCAATTAAAAATTATGCCAAATGAAAATTGTACATGAACATCTTGTATTCATGTTTTGTCTGCACGGGATAGGGAGACACACCAGACCGACAAATATATTTTAATTATTGGGGATTTTTATTATCGGCTAGACCACTAAGAGTGTCTAGTGCAGGGGTGTCAAATTCCTGTCCTGGAGGGCCGGAGCCCTGCACATTTTTGGGTTTACCCTCATTTAACACACTTGATTCAACTGATTCAATCATTTGTGGTGGAACAGGGAAAGAACTAAACTACACAGGGCACCTGCCCTCCAGGACTGGAGTTTGACACCCCTGGTCTAGTGGGTGTCCTTCACAGCGTGTAACCATAAATAAAAGGATAGTCAAGTCAAGTCAAGTCAAGTCAAGTGAGCTTTATTGTCATTTCAACAGTACAGTACATAGTGAAATGAATTAACGTTCCCCAGGACCATGGTGCTACATAAAACAACTGAGACAAGACAAATACGAAACTTGCACATATGCTACATAAAGACAAGACAACTGCATAAAGTGCACGTGTGCAGACGTGCAAAAACAGCAGAAACAAACACGAGACAAGTGCAGTAAAATACAATACATATAAGAGCAGCAACTAGTGCATAGCAGCAAAAACAAGGTTGTAGTGCAAAATTGTAGTGCTAGTAGAGATGATATCAGAGTGGTGTAGTGTGTGTGTGTGTGTGTGTGTGTCAGTCCAGTCCCTTGGTATTTAGGAGCCTGATGGCTTGAGGGAAGAAGCTGTTACGGAGTCTGGTAGTGAGGGCCCGAATGCTTCGGTACCTCTTACCAGATGGCAGGAGAGTGAAGAGTTTGTGTGAGGGGTGTGTGGTGTTGTTCACAATGCTGGTGAAGAAAAGAAAAGCACAGGAATCACATACATAATGTTCTATGGTTTGAATTTGGCAATACCTTATTTCTTCCCCTTACTGTAGTCTCTCTCTTAAAGGAACATCCATCCATCCATCCATTTTCCAACCCGCTTATCCTGTTCAGGGTCACGGGGGGTCCGGAGCCTATCCCGGAAGCTACGGGCACGAGGCAGGGAACAACCCAGTATGGGGGGCCAGCCCATCGCAGTCTTAAAGGAACATACACCCCAAAAACCATACAACTACATATACATGCATTCATCCAATAAGACATGACTGCACATGTACTAAAACATTTGGAAATTTGTGTGCAGAAATGACATTATGGTGTGGGCATTATACTTGTAGTTTTGCAAATGTTAACTGTCATTCGAGAAATGTGCCACAGCAATCGAGAAACTGTGAAAGTCTTGGCTTGGGTACCCCACACATCTTTGTGTGAGCATCCAGCCTCACTCACATGTTAGCAGTCTTTGTGACTGTGCAGTCTTGAGTTTCTCTCAGTAAGTTTGAAAGGTTTCCGTGCCATTAATTTTGCATTTTTCGTAATGAGTCCAAAACGTAGTACTCGCACCATGTATAGTAGTAACTTTGTACATGCAAAGTACAGTTTTTTAGAAATTGGTAATAAATAGTTCTTATGTTATCCTTCAGGTTAGCAGACTGTTATGCATAGAGGTTAGGGGTGCCAAAGTATAATTCGAAAATCTGCCACCCCTAACCCTTACAAATATGACGGTGTAACTGTATCAAGTCTTGAATCACTATCAATCTGTCATCAATATAAAAACTAGGATATGCAAATCAGGATAACTATTCATCAGCAAGTCATTGAATACAACCAAAAAAGGGTGTGGCCTAATTATGTGCTGGTGCGACTAAATGAGAAAGTTGTAGCACCAGTGCTATCCCCTGGAAAAGTTAGTCTGGAGGCCTGACATTGTTCATCTATTGCACTTACACACCAATGTCTGAAAATTGTGACAGGATAAAGGTAACCATTTGGAAGATTTTCATGGTAGTTTTGACAATTTCCTTGTTGGGCACTTACAGGTTACTCTCCGTGCTCCGGGTTTATGTGCCGTTACCAATATCCGCTGTTAACCTTTGCTATAGTTACATCAAATGATTGGTCTGCTAACAGTTTGAATGACCTGTAATGAATAATTAGTTAATTCATCGTGCCCTTGATGTTCACAGTGCAACACTGATTTATACAACTGAAGCTTTTACTGAAGCCTTGTTCTTGAATAATGATTATTTTTCTTCTGAAATGAGGGATCCAGTGATTTCTGCCTTATGTTCGCAAAGAGTCATATTTGGCTTAGACTTGATCTGTCCATTTAGACCTGGGACTAGCAGAATTGCTGGCATGTCATCTCTCCATGCTGACCACCGTCTGTTTCGGTTGTCTCGCCCTAGTGTCAATCAACAATCATCAGTTCCCTGGCTATCGGCAGGGCACTGGCCCAGGACGTTGACTCACACATCATCCCGTTCAGCGACTTTGGGAAAGGGCTTATTAAGAAATGCAAGACCAGCCCAGATGCCTTCATCCAGATCGCCCTCCAATTAGCCCACTTCAGGGTGAGTCCCAGTTCCACATGACAGGCGCTGTCTAGATCACCCCAGCTACAGCAGGGCTAGTGCTAAATATGGTAACCTAATAGCAAAGTGAACCAAGTGTGGAGAATAATTAAAGCTCACAGTTTGTGGAGGCTTTTGATAACACACCAATATTTAAACAACGGATCCAGCTGCTAGCACTGACAGAGCATTTTTCCCGTTGTTTAGGACAAGGGGGCGTTCTGCTTGACTTACGAGGCATCGATGACCCGTCTGTTCAGGGAGGGCCGCACTGAAACCGTGCGGTCTTGCACAATGGAGACATGCGACTTTGTCCGTTCCATGATGAGGGATGAGACGGTAAGAGGCCAGTCATGGCAACGCAGTGTCAATATGAAGTGTAATGTGGATGAGGCAGACACATGTTGATTCTTTCCCCTCCTCCACCACTAGAGGGAGCATCGGCTAAAGCTGCTCAAAATTGCAGCTGAGAAACACCAGCTGATGTACCGCCTGGCCATGACTGGCAAAGGGATCGACCGCCATCTCTTTTGCCTGTACGTGGTATCCAAGTACCTTGGACAGGACTCTCCCTTTCTCAAAGAGGTGAGTAAATATTAAGTATTGTCACCTGACTTTAAAAAGACTCCCTCAGTCTTTGTACTCTTATAATTTCAGTCACAGGATGCATAAACTACAGGGGTTGGACAATGAAACTTTAACACCTGTCAAAATAGCGTTTGCGGTTTCACGCCTATGTATATGTATATGAGCGCAGTCTTCATTGATTGCACATTCTATCAGTAATGAGTGTGAAGGTTGAATTAAAAGAGCAAGAGCAGAACTGTACATAAAATATTGCAATCCACATAACATAATGGGAGACACATCAGAGTTCAAAAGAGGACAAATTGTTGGTGTGTGTCTTGCTGGTGTATCTGTGACTAGGATAGCAAATCTTTGTGGTGTATTGAGAGCCACGGTATCCAGGGTAATGTCAGCATACGAGCATGAAGGACGGACCTCATCCAACAAGGGTAACTGTGGATGCATGAGGAAGCTGTCTGAAAGGGATGTCCAGGTACTAACCTGGATTGTACCAAAAAAAAATAAATCCACATTTGTCCCAACTCACTGCAGAATTAAATGTGCACCTCGACTCTCATGTTTCCACCAAAATGTTTGTCAGGAGCTCCATTGTGTCAATATTTATGGCCGGGCTGCTATAGCCAAACCTTTGTTCACTCATTTTAATGACAAGCATTGTTTTCAGTGGTGCCAGCAGCACATATCTTGGCCTGTGGACGATGTGAAATATGCATTGTTCTCTGATGCGTCCACCTTCACTGTATTTCCCACATCTAGGAGAATTAAGCATGGAAACACCCCAAAGAGGCCTACCACCCGGACTGTTGCGTACCCAGAGTTCATCACGGGGGTGGATCAGTGATGGTTTGGGCTGTAATATCATGACATTCCCTAGGCCCACTACTTGTTGGGTGTGTCACTGCCAAGGATTACTGCACCATTTTAGATGACTGTATATACCCACTGGTTTAAGCGTTTGACTCTGAAGGTGGTGCCATGTTTCAGAATGATGATGCACCAATACATACAGCAAGACTGGTGACAGAGTGGTTTGATGAACATGAAAGTGAAGTGAACATCTCCCATGGCCTTCAGTCACCAGATCTGAATATTATTGAGCCACTTTTGGGTGTTTTGGAGGAGTGGATCAGAAAACATTTTCCTCCTCCAGAAAAAGGAAGCAAAAGGAGGCCCTACACATACCCAGAAATTATTGTGATTTAAAACCAGGTGTTTCATTGTCCAACCCCTGTACGATAGCAGTGTAACAGTACAATTCTCGGTTTTGGGTTCCCGGTTCGGTGAAATTTCAGTACAGCAGGGAACCTGGAACTTGTTCTGAAATTATTAAAGCTGCAAATACAATTAAGACCAAACAAAGCAGCGTGTCTGGATAACCAAAGAAAGAGAGCCTTTTTTGCACGTGGTTTAAAGAAAGTTAAAGTGAAAACTATTGATGCATTATAACAGTCATAAGTTAAATCCCATGTTCTCTGCCTCCAAGTATGGTCGCATATCTATAGCGATAACTTTATAGCTGTTTTCTTCTTAGTCTGGATTGAATTTGGCAAAACAGCCTTCAATGGTAGAAAGAAGCTAACTTGCAGTGGTTGTTTCTGCCTTGTTCTGGTTGTACATGTTAGCTACATAATCAGGTTTGTTATAACAGCTGACAGAGAGACCGTCTTTGTCTTATCAGCTGCTTTCTGTTCAATTTTGGTGCAATTTATTGGGAAGCTAAAGTGTTCCTAAACTACTCTTTTAAGTGACATGGTACTGGCTCTCCAACACTAGTCATAACCAACTCAGTCACAATTAGCATGTGTCCCGTGTTGAACTGCTACTTGTTAATTTACATTTTGCTTGTGTCTAATGTACAAATTTGTTTCATTGTATGTTCCAAACTGAAAATGATGTAACCGAATGGCACATGACAAATACGTGTACCGTTACAGTCCTTATATACAAGGAACATAAACATTGTCATTTACAAGGCATCTTAAGGCTAATATTTTCTATTCCAATCCAATGAGAGGAGGAAGTATGATTATTTTGTGAGTGCTGCTTGTACACTAAACGGTTAATCACATCTCTCTTTTAAAAGGTGCTGTCTGAGCCTTGGAGGCTATCCACCAGTCAGACTCCCCTCCAGCAGGTGGAGCTCTTCGATCTTGCAAAGCACCCTGAGCTGGCGTCCAGTGGTGGTGGATTTGGTCCGGTGAGTCACCAGCTCTTTCCAAACACAAGTCGCATTCCTCGAAAGACCTGCAAGTCATTGTAGCGCTAGAACATCTAAAATTGTAAAAGCTCTTAAAGTATGAGTGTAACACAGATGAAAAGTATCAGTGTAACTAGATGAATATGAACATGGTGAATTAATGAATGTTTCTAAATGCATTTTATTAGCTGCATAGGTCTATTTGTGATGCTCTCGTGTTAGTTGTGAGGTGGCCGTCGATTTAAAAAAAAAAAAAATAAGCACACATTTTCCAATGAATTAATTAATCACAATTAAAAACTTTCAAAATGGTTCTTAAATAGTCAAACTGGGTTTACTAGGCAGCTGTACCCAGAAGGTGCTATACAGAGCAGTGAATCAATCCCTTTGCTTCATAACAGGTTGCTGATGATGGGTATGGGGTGTCCTATATCATCCTTGGGGATAATCTCATAAACTTTCACATCTCAAGCAAGGTGTCCAGCCCAGAGACTGTGAGTAATGTGTCACAATGCAATTTTTAACAAGGCCCTCTGGCATGGCATACTTGACCAGAATTATGATACAGCTTCTGAAGTTAACGTCTTTTTATTGGTACATTTACAGTGTTGTCTTTATGTCCAGTTATGGTATTGATTGAATACCAAACACCGCTAAATGTTTTTTTTTTCTTCCGCTCAGAACTCCCGACGCTTCGGCCAAAACATCAAGAAGGCCATGCTGGACATGCTGGACCTTTTCGAACTGGACCACGCCAAGATGTAAACCCTCATTATGGACAAATTAAAATTATTTTGATGGCATGTTTTTTTTTTTTTCTTTTGCTCAAAAAAAAAAACCATATGTTTTGGGGCTGAAAACCACATTCACTTGAATGGCATTTTATGTAAAGTTTGGCACGGAGCTTGTGTTCACCCTACATAAAAACACCCTCAAACTTGACCAGTCATAAAGAATGTACCCCCTTGTGCAAAGTGGTTCAAAATATATAAAAAAAACTTAAGTGACATTTAGCCCTAAAAAAGGGCCTTACTGTTCCTTTGGTGTTGAAAATGACCCCTTGTGCAAAGGGGTTAAAAATTTATATATACAGTCAAGCCTGGAATTATTCATACCCCTGCCAAATTTTGACTTGGTTACTTTTATCCAACCAGCAAGTTTCTTCTCAATTGGAAATGACACAGGCGTCTCCCAGAAGATAAGATTATGTACAAGAGGCATCATTGTAGAAAAAGATTTCTCAGCTTTTATTTACATTTGAAAAGTAGCATGTCCAGAATTATTCATACCTTTTGCAAAGTCACAGTCTATGGGAAAATCCAAAGTTCTATACCATTCCAAATAGTCCAAGCTGTTCTAAAGCATCCTAAATTTCCCTGTTTCTTTGGGAACAGCTGTTTTAATGAACTCAACAGGTGAAAAACAGCAGCTCTCTGCAGTTGGTTTGTGGACAGTCATGGCTAAGACAAAGGAGCTCTCTGAGGACCTGCACATTGCAGCTGCTCACAAGTCAGGAAAGGGCTATGGGGCCATATCGAAATGTTTTCAAGTTCCAGTGGCTACAGTGCAAAGTATTATTAAAAATTAAAAGACGTTCCACACTGTGGAAAATCTCAGAGGACGTGGTTGGAAGCCAAAAGTGACACCTGTGCTGCCCAGGAGGAAAGTGAGAGAGGTGAAAAAGAATCCAAGGATCACCACCAAGGGCCATCCTTGTGAATCTGGGCTCTGCTGAAGGCAGACAGTCCAATGAACACTGCACAATTCTGCGTCCATGGACGCAGACCAAGGAGAACGCCGCTTCTCCAGATAAGGCACACAAAAGCCCGCTTGGCCTTTGCAAATGCTCATATGGACAAAGAAGAACACTTCTGGTCTTCTGTGTTATGTCAGATGAAACAAAAATTGAATTGTTTGGCCACAATGAGGTATCCTTCATTTGGCGTAAAAAAAGGAGAAGCCTTCAACCCTAAGAATACCATCCCCACTGTCAAACATGGTGGTGGGAACCTAATCACAGTAAATGGCACCATGGAAAAAAAAACAATTCAAGATTCTCAACAACAACAACAACAACAACATTAGGCAGTCTGCTGAGAAACTTGACCTTGGGCACCACTGGACATTCAGCATGACAGCGACCCAAAGTGGTGAAGAAATGGTTAGTGGACAAAAACATTAACATTTTGCAGTGGCCCAGCCAGAGTCCTGACTTGAATCCCATTGAGAATCTGTGGAGGGAGCTAAAGATGAGGGTGATGGCAAGGAGACTCCAACCTGAAAGAGTTGGAGCTCATCGCTAAAGATGAATGGGCAAAAAATACCAGTGGAGACATGCAAAAAGCTGATCAGAAATTATAGGAAGCGTTTGATTGCTGTAATAGCCAATAAAGGCTCTTCTATTGATTGAGAAGGGTATGAATAATTTTGGACATGCCACTTTTTGTTCAAATGTAAATAAAAGGTGATAATTTTTTCCACAATGATGCCTCTTGTACATCGTCTTTTCTGGGAGACGCCTATAAATAAAAATAATAAAAAAAAAAAAAAAATTAGTGCTCAAAAAAGTAACTTTCCATACCTTTGGGGTTGAAAATGACTCCACATCCACTTGAATGGGATTCAATGTAAATTGGAGCAGAGCTCATTGTCATCATCCATAAAGACACCTTAACTTAATCAAGCATGAAGAAAATGTGCCGCCTTGTTTGAAATCTATATAAAAAAAAAAAAAAAAAATTAAAAAAAAAAAAAAAAAATCGCTTGTTAGAACAGTTCAGAAATGGCAATACGATTTGCCAGATAAGCACAATGCAACTTCTGCAGTAGAGGAACGGACAGCATGACGAGCATTACATATAGTAGGAAGGATGCAGTGTTTGAAACAACTGCAGAGCCAGTGGACGGATCGGCGGCTAGCTTCAGTGAGGCAGAGGGTGCAGAGACTGCAGAGGGAGGATGATCGCGTGTTTTAAATGTGATCCACCAGTCAGACTCCGCTCCTGCAGACGGAGTTGTTTGATCTGGTGAAGCACCCAGAGCTGGAGTCCAGTGGCAATGACTTTGGTCCAGTGAGGCACCAGCTCCTTCCAAACACGAGTCACATTCCTCAAAAGACCTGCAAACCTTTGTAGTGCTGGAACATTTAAAATTGTAAAAGCTGTCAAAGTATGAGTATAACATGTTGATGGAAAGTATCAGTGTAACTAGATGGACATGAACATGGTAAATTAATAAATGTGTTTGTAAATGCAATTTATTAGCTGCAAATGTTTATTTATGATGCTCACTTATTATTTGTAGGGCTGTCAATCAACTCCAATGAATTAATTGCAATTAATCACAATTAAACTCTTTTTAAGCCTGTTATAATGCATATTTAAATGTAAACCATCTCACCAAGTCAATGCAGAATAATCATAAAGAATCAGACACCATAATTTAGTAGCAGCTTTAAACACAAAACTATGCAGTCTGGTCTGAGTTTCTCTGGACAATCCCCTCTCTCTCTGACAAACTCTAAACATGCTTACAAATAGCACACAGCACAATGAATAGTGGATTTATTTGAGGTTGTGGCCCCACAATATGGCAGTTCCACCCCATAGATAATGTTGGTTGCTCCTTAATGCACTGCACAAGATGCCAAGCGAGTTTCATGGCCCCCAGAGTTGTTGCTCAGCTGCCACACAGAAAGTAAACAAAACGTGGATGCATTATTTGTGTTCATTTCTTTTAATGTGTTAAATAATTTAAATTAAAATCACAATGATTAACACGTTAGGGTTGGGGTTTTGACAGCAGGGCCGTGCAGAGATGTTTGAAGGGGCCGGTGCTCAAAGCTAAAGAGGGGCTGAATAACAACCCACATTCATCAAGAATCTAATATGGAATAGCATCATACTATATCACTTATTAAATGTTTAAACTGTAGAGATACAATAATTTTGCTGCTGTAAATCAGCATTTTGTCATATTTGAAATATAAACCTAATGTAGTCGGTTTCTTAATGCATTTTCTTTAAAATACAGTGTTTTTATATCGTAATTATAATAATCCATAATTATGTGGATATGCATATTCGATAGATTTTAGTGAAATAAGCCCTCCAGAAAGGCGGGGGAAAGCCCTGTAACTTACTTTAAAACGGTGGACAGAGTTACAGACCCATGACACCCTTACCCAGTTAGCTAGCGGCTAATGACCACCACTACTTGTGCAGTTAATAAAAGGACAGGTAATGTTTTGTGGCGCTGTTGCACACTGTGCACACACAGCATGCTCATTTGTTTCATTTCGTCAGTTGCCACAAGACAACCTAACGTGTACATAATAACCTAATGCTCCTGTGTGCTATAGACTATAGTGTACGCTGTACACCCGCCCCTTCAAACATCTCTGCATGGCAGTGCTACGAAGGGGGTTTAACCTGTGTGTATTTTTCATTTTTGATACTCATCCGGTTGCGCACTTTAATTGATAAAATGAAAAATGAATAAAATATAAAAATTAATAAAAAATTAAATTTAAAAATTTTAGATGTGCGTTACATCTGCCCATTTCCCACAAAGTCACAAAAATTCAGCTGAAACATTTGTTGAGTGATTTTCACCCTCATTTGTTAAAACGCCTCGGGTCCAAATGGACCCAGTTCACCAAGTACACTAAAGTTAACCAAATCAGATTAAACCCAGAGTTAATTTGAGAACGCAGGGTTGAAAAAACCAGGTTGTCTCAATCGGTGCTAATCTGTACTTGATTTGTTGAATCGATGTTGTTAACTTAGTTTGTGTGCGTTCACATAAATGGGAGTACTTTCAGAAGTGCAAGTCACCATTTGACTCATGGCGGGATCTATATATCTCACGGAGGAAGACTGAACGCTAATTATGTGTGCTCATATAACACGTAATAGAAGTTGAGCCAGTGTTTAACAAACAAATGATTTACAACAGGGCAAAACAGAAGTATATGTGTACTGAGAAAATTAGAAACCTGTCAAAAGTTTTCCTTAAAGTGAAATACTATCAAAATAGATCAGTCATAAATTTTAAAGAAGAAGCTAACATTCCAAATTACCACTTTATGTGACTCCAGTAAGTGAAGAGAAGGTGAACCTAAGGTAGACGTGTAGTCACTAGCCCATATATCAGATCAAAAGCATACTATAAGAAAAATACCTGTACAATGATGCTGTGAAAAGATTTGCGATTCACATAATCGCCCTCATGTTCTTCTAGGGGTGCACTAATTGAGATGTGTGTGCAATCGATGAATCCTATGAGAACCTGTGTTCAGTGAAAGCAATTTACCTATAAAATAGTAAATAGACTATATTGATGCTGCGATTTACTTGCGATTGCATAAAACCCTTCTTTATTCCGCACTTAAATGACCAGGGAAAAGCACAAATGCATCCGACAGTTTAGATAGAGCAAGCACCACTTTGCGAAATGCACGGCCAACGGTATTGTTGCTCAGATGTTCAGCATCACTGATGGAATACAAATTGGCCACTGGCAAAATATGATAGTGCAAGGCATACTATCCGCTTGATCGTGAGGGAATTGCTACGGCGAGTGGCATTAGAGACCTCTGTACCAATCAACTGACAAAGGTAACGTGAGTAAAACCTAATCACCTTTCGTAGTATGGACCACATGTCAGGAAGTTACTCACAAAGTTACCCCAATAAGTCAGTAACCCCGCTTCGTAGTACAGGCCCCTGGTATTGTTTCCAATGATGTGTGCCAGGCTGCAACCACTGAAGGTATGTATATTGTTAGAGTATTTGATTTAAAAAATGTACTGTAAACATATGTTCTTTTCTCCATCTTAATTGTCTTATTAGGGGTTCAAGCACGAAGTGCTTATGGCCCCTCTTGCAATTGCTTTGCTTCTTTCTTTATATTATTTTTTCTCTCATATAAAACAAATTCTGGAGCTTGAACTGTAAGTCACAGAAGGCTGAAATTCAACGTTACCCCGCGTCAGTAGTCCGAAATCAGTGAAATGGGAACGGTAGCCTCGATAGCTGCTAAGCTACCTTTGGTCGTAACTATTAATTATGAAAACCATTAACAGCTAATGCTACGCACATATAAAAATATTATTTGCTATATTAATGACCGCTAATGCATTAAATGTCTTTTCTTTAATCAGTTATTTTATCAACATACCACTTAAAGTACTTGTAAGAAATGGAAATGACTGTGATTCTATGCCGTGAATGTCAATGTTTGGAACTATTCACCGTCTCTGTGACTCGGAGGCTTGCCAAAAATTTCTCCGTCATTTTTCTAGAATGAGACCCTATGGGAGTGTTGCCGTCGCTACCCAATCTGTATAGCCTTGTCGATACCTGATCTATACAGCCTCGCCATAAGCACACTGTGCTACAGTAATAGTCCTCTGTGTGGAACAAGGTGATCACTGAGCCGTACATAGTTGTGTGGATTAAACGAAGCATCGAAGCAAAGAATTTACATCAAGGATTTTTTTGTAATCGAGTTACTCGAATTGTTGCAGCCCTAAATATCATATACGGTTAATGTTTGACACAAGGAGGGCTTGTGCCCTAGTGCCAATTAACAGTCGTCATTTCCCTGGCTATCGGCAGGGCATCATCCCATTCAGCGACTTTGGGGAAGGGCTGATTAAGAAATGCAGGACCAGCCCAGATGCCTTCATCCAGATCGCCCTCCAATTAGCCAACTTCAGGGTGAGTCCCAGTTCCACATGACAGGCGCCATCTAGATCACCCCAGCTACAGCAGGGCTTGTTTAGGACAAGGGGGCATTCTGCTTGACTTACGAGGCATCAATGACCCATTTGTTCATGGAGGGCCACACTGAAACCGTGCGGTCTTGCACAATGGAGACGTGTGACTTAGTCTGTTCCATGATGAGGGATGAGACGGTAAGAGGCTGGTCATGGCAACGCAGTGTCGATATGAAGTGTAATGTGGATGAGGCAGACATGTTGATTCTTTCCCCTCCTCTACCACTAGAGGGAGCATCAGATAAAGCTGCTCAAAATTGCAGCTGAGAAACATCAGATGTACCGTCTGGCCATGACTGGCAAAGGGATCGACCGCTCTCTCTTTTGCCTGTACGTGGTGCCCAAGTACCTTTCTCAAGGAGGTGAGCAAATATTAAGTATTGCCACCTGCCTTTAAAAAGACTCCCTCGGTCTTTGTACTCCTATAATTTCAGTCACAGGACCCGTAAACTAGACTGTGAGTAATGTGCTACAGTGCTACTCATGCTCAGTGCCCCCCCCCCCAATCTGCCTAGCATGTGCATTTTCTGAAATGATCCAGAAATATAAACAGTGAAAGAAAAAGAAACCAAGAGAGCCAGAGGTTACTAGCACGGTGGCTCATCGTGGGGGCACAGTCTTTACCACCTGCCCTTTCTGAGTCCAAGAGGAGACGGACCTTTGTCCAAGATGTTTGTCTGTTTTGATATAAACATTTTAAACTAGCAGCTTGCAGCTCAAGCTGTGCCTTTTTTTGCCTTCCACTCTGCTTCTTGATGTTCAACATCTTGTCTTTAAGAGCTGCGGCCTTTGCAAGCAATTTAGCTCTCTGCACATCAGCTTTAAGTTACACTCAGGAGACACTAGAAGACACTTTACTTCCAATGTCAGACCCATGCCTTCTGCTCTTAGGGCTTGATGCACCATGGACCATGGAAGCACCATGGACATACACCATCTGAAGGAGTTCTCTGCATCACAATGCCTAGTTTGCTCAGTCTTGATCCATGTTTCCACTTGTTGCATAAATCCACGGATAAAACTTCAATTTAGGTTCATACCACGAAATCTGATCTTGGCTTAATTAGTTTCAAAACTCGCGCGCATAAAAACCGCCTTCCATACTCGCAAGCAAAATACCCGTCCTCCCCACGCGCTAGCGTCTGCGCGATACGCTCGCTCAACAGGTTGAATTTTGAAACTTTGGAGGCGGGAACAGCGGGTAATGCCCCTGCTCCTTCGATTGGTCTTTTTGGATATTGACTACGGCCCAACCCCTCCCTGAACACAAACCCTTTACACTCCTGCCTTACGGTAGGCGCTAGAGCTGTAAGAATCGGGTCCTTTTTAGGATTCGGCTCCCTCTAAGTCACTCACTAAACTGAACCTGGTGTGCGACTCACTTGAGTCTATTGCCAAATCGTCAGCCGAAATGTTTGTTTTTCATAGAAGAAAGTATACGTGGCTCGTGATGAGAATGAATGCACATCGAAATAAATGAAAAAGTATCAAGACAAGGCTACCACACCAAAAAGGAATCATACAAAATGTAAACACACCTGACAACGAATGGAACAAAAATGCAAAATGTGCAAGTAACATAGCCTAAGAATGAGATGTCAAATAATAGCTGCATATGAAAGTAAAATGCAAAATGTGCTAATTGCTTATAGCCAAAAAATAAAATGCTAAATATAAAAACACTAACCAAATGGAGAAAAAAAACAGCTAACTGTGCAAAGAATAAAATTCTAAAATAATGCATATGCAAAATGTGCAAATCCATCCATCCATTTTCCAACCCACTTATCCGTACAGGGTCGCGGGGGGTCCGGAGCCTATCCCGGAAGCAACGGGCACGAGGCAGGGAACAACCCAGGATGGGGGGC
>JAODKL010000040.1:31530790-31544871 GCA_026780765.1 Petrocephalus schoutedeni
AAGATAAAAATCACATCTTTTTTAACACCTTACTCATCTAATTGTCTGGACAAACACTTTACATAACACTGCTACTGCTGCTACTGTTTCTAATACTATCATAACCAAGATAAAAAATAATATTTTCTTGCATAGTGGCTAAAGCTGGGTCAGTTTATATCTGGAGAGAGAGGCTAGATTTAGAGCTCAGGAGTTTCTAGAATGTGGATGTACACAGAGGGCAAAAAGCCATCTGATTATTCTCTTCTTTAGCCTGGAATATAGATGAGATGGATAGAGAGTTGTTGCTAGGCAGCACAGCATCTTATCTAATATGGAGTGTTATTATTAGGGTAACTGAGAGAGTTTCCGAGATGCTCTGACCCAGTCATCTGGCCATAATGATTTGGCCCTTCAAAGTCACTCTGATCTTCAACCCGGCCCCTTTCTTCTGCATTCAACCTGGCGACTATGAGTATCAAATGTTGGTTCACCGTGTGCTATATCCCAGACCATGACACACACCTTTTTACTAGACAGTCATCTTGATTCACTTCACATCACATAGGGGTAGTCTGAACGTTTTGGCTCATCAGGGTATGTAACAGAATATGATGTTAATGGTCCCTCACATACTGAGTCCAGTTGCAATTGAAAGTCACTGTGGATACAGCAGGAAAGAACTGCTGCAATTCACAAAGGCCTTCCAGGTGACAGCTAATTCTGTCTATGCATGATATGAAAAATAGCACCTGAAAACTAATTTACTGTAGTGCTCTACTATTTAGGCGAGTGATACTTCACCTTGCACAAAATGTAGCTGCAAGAGCTGTTACTGAAAGTAAAGTATTATATTGGCTGACCATCAGATGTAGAGTGGAATATAAAATAGCTTTTTCCCTTTCATAGTATTAAATGAACATGCAGCAAAGTATCCTAAGGATCTGTCTGTCCCACACACTCCAACCAAATCTGTTCACTAAAACCCAGCTATCTTGTACTAAGCATTACCAGCACAGAGCGCAGCGGCAGTTCTCCTGGCCAGAGAGCCATTTGTAACAAGGACTTACTCTTGTCACCATAACATTGCATACAATAATCTTTATTGGCTTCTTCACATCTTTTTTGATATAGTCTCAGGGTTTTCTCATTATTAAATGTGCGCTTTGTATATATTCCTGTGTGCCTCTGTCTGTCTTCCCCCTACTGAGGTTTCTGTTAATTCCCTCTGGAAAGTTATCATAAATTGCAGTAATGCGTTTGGTAGGTAAACAGCACTGGGGCCTGAAGGGGCAAACACACCTGTGTGTGCCCCCCCCCCCCCCCCCCCCCCCCCCATTTGGTACCGTCAGCTGGATATACATGCTGGCAGGACCAAGGTACTGACCTGGATGTCTTAGTCACTGTCACTGGTCAGTCTCAGGGATTCTGATCACTCCTCCAACTGCTCTCGTAAATATTTAAGACTTTCCTACACCATCAAGACCATTTTAAATACTAGACACAAATGCATTTGTGTTTGCTAATTCTAGTTTTTCCAAAGGTACTACCTCACCACCACTTTTTTTAAAATAAGTATTATTTAATACAATGAAGCAGTCCTAATGTTAGCATTTTGGGATTTTGTGAAATTTCTATCAAACCACTACAAACTACTTATGTGCCTACAAAATATGATATACCGAGTAAAACATGATCGCGCAACGTTCAATGGATCAATCAGCCAAATTCCAGAATGACCCAGATCAACTTGTATTTCTGAAAATCTATTATGCTTTCTTTTGCAATAAAGATCAGTTGGCTTATGTTGAGCCACAAAGCCCGCTATAAATGCTGTCTTTCTCTCTCCTCGGCCACAGTCAGGGCAGCACTGGGGCAGCCGCGCTCCGTCCTGCCCGCATCACCTGTTCACATGGCGCTCCTCGGATATAACAAGCCTAAGCCGAGTACATCTGCGCCTCATAGTACAACCTGCTGAGATGTTAAACGGAAGAGCGCTTCTTGCGCTACACAATACTGGGTGAAAATGGTACACAAACACTCTCCCGTTTCCTATCAATCATTACGCGCAGAAACACTCCGAAACGTCGGAGAACAAGCAAGGAAAAAACAACAACGTTTCATACTGCTAAATCGACAGCCCAAGCCCAGCCAGTAAATGCCGTGCTGGGAAAGAGACACCGACAGCGCAGTGCTTATTATGATTATGTGACACATTATATAACCTTAACATCCCGTAACAAACGATGCATGGAAATCATGTTTCAAAACTGCGTTTAAATTCAGGATATAGATTGGTAACCGGAAAATATTGAAAACGTCTATTCAGTTCGTAACATTAGCGTCCCCATTTGATTTGGGGATAGGCCAAAATGGCATGGTTAGTTCTTATAATATTCGGAAAAATCACCACCAAATAACACCATGCTATTTTTATCACATTGCTACCGCGATAAGCACAATTAAACCAAGACGGTCTAGCCCGCTTTCTTACCTCGGAATCTTCTGTTTAAGATTTCCATTCGTTTTCATTAAAAACGACGAAGATCCGAAAATAGAAACAGGTGATAGGATGCGAATCGACGCCCAGGCGTTTCATTCGGCGTGAAAGAGAGGGGAGACAGTGAGAGGTGACAGTGATTCGGGACGCAGCTCATTTAAATGTCCCTCCATCCGTCGGCGCCCTTGCCGGACTTACCCGATTTTATCACCCGGCTCTTGTACCTTATGTTGGTCGTCATGGTCAGTGTCCTGTCCCCGTCTGCACAAGCCCGCAGCAGCAGCAGCAGCCTCCTCCGCTTCGCCTGCTCTGACCATGCAAGGCAGGGGTAAGAGCAGAACAGGCCCCGCCCGGCGCCCCATACCGCCAATCACACGCCGAAGGACGTTATTTATTTACTGTAGCAAGCTCCTGTCACTGCTACTGTATTTTTCCGAATTATTAAGGCCGCATTCCCTGGTCATATTAAACGTGCATACGTGCCGAACGGAGAATGGTAACGCAGTGCAACGGTAATCCATCTCTGATAAGCTGCCTATTTGAACAAATTGTATTTTTCCTTTCTGAATATCATGGACGGCTAACTGTCATCCATCCACCTATCCATCCATCCATACAATATATCTGTTCCCTTATCCTGGTAAGCATTAAAGCATATGTAAGAGAATCGACCAACTGTTTTACATTTATCACAATTTTAGTACTATTGAAATCAAAACTGCTTCATAGTATAATAAACAAGTAAGCTTCCGTTAATATTTTATGTTTTATTCCGTTAATATTTGTTCTCATACCTTTATAGAACATTTTGTAGCATTCCTTGGGAAGACAAAATCCAAAATAAATATACAAAAATACAAGAAAACTTACGCATAAATTCCTGTAATATCTATTACAGGTACCCGGATTTTTCAGAATCTGAATCGGACTCTTACGACTAAGGCCGGTGGAATTTTTTTAAATACAACACACGATTACTGTATGACAGAATTCACTTAATTACTATTCAGAATATTTATTATGAATGTTCATTATTTTAAGAGAGTCTTAGTTTAGCAATCTTCTAGGAATTGTTTGCTGAAGTATAAAGCATTATAGAATATCTTTGGTGTTTCTAAACAGCCCATAGCGCTTGTGTATGTGAATCCCTTTCAGGTATCCCCTGCATTGAGGCTGACCGTGACCCTGCACTAGATAAATAGTAGATGACAGCTTCAGCTCAGGGTTCAGCTCCTACCACTGCCACCTTTGGCGTCCATGCAAATCATTTATGAAGTAAGTCATATTTTAAAACTGTTCAACTTGCTGTTGGGAGATCAAATCCATCCATCCACCCATGTTCCAAACATTTATCCTGGACAGGGTCACCTCAGATAGCTTAGAGCACAAGGCACGGTGTGCAGGAGATATATATATCTGGCACCATCAATAGCACTACATCAAAATTCATTTAGATCAGGCATCTCGAACATTCTACTGCTTAGTTGAACGGTAAGTGAACTTTCTGGCTGTATGTCCAGTTGCAATCACATGATTGACTGTTTCAAAGAGCAGGCTGTCTGCATTAGCATCAGGTGTACCTAATAGTGAACTGGGTGCAGAGTGGCCTTGTCAGTCCACAGTAGTCCATGTCTGCAGCACGAAACCAGCATACACCCATTTCGTTTTCGAGAAAATACCATGTACTATTACATAATGGCGTTAGAGAGAGTTTCATATGGGAGGGGCACAATAATTTAGATACAAAGGTTTGTTCATTGGAGGGATTAATGAAGCCAAATACATTTTTTTACACCCCTGGTATTTTGGAAGGTTATTATGTCATTAGTCATTATGATTCTCATTTCAACCTTTCATGTTTCTTGTCATTTCTTCTGATCATGGATAGTAATAGGGGCCATTTACCTTTGGTCTTCCTTCAGTAGTTGACAAATAAAGAAACACATGAAACCCCCCCCCCTCCCACACACACACACACACACACACACACACACTCGTTTGTATCCCCATCTTAGAGGAGACCGTCCATACATTTCTATGGGAAAACCCTAATCACAATCATGACATCCTTTACCCCTAACCAGCCCTAACCTTAACCATAAAGGAGAAAGCATTCCAGATTTTCAGAAAGTCTGAAGTAATAAGGATGAAAAAAAAATGAGCCCACTAATCACATTTTTTGAAGATTTGCTATACTTGTGAGGTTCTACACACACACACACACACACACCCACAGCTGGTTTAGGGTAGAAATACATATGATGTAAGAGTTGCTAAAGATTTCTTTATGGGAAGTAAAAAATATACAATAACTAAATGAAAAAAAATACTTGTGCTGCACAGTTTATTGTATGTTTTGAAGTTTAATTACAGAAGCACCCATTTGGCAGACTGAAAATCAGGGCTTCAACATTGTAAATTTGTTACCACAATCACATTTGTTCCAGCCAGAATATTTTCTGGGTGACGTACAATGTATGAGGACAGGTGAAAGAGCCATTGTTTAGACTGTTACTATCGACACTGCAAAACTGACCTTATGCCCATGCACTGTATGCAAAATACCAATGAAAGAGTGATCAAGCAGGCTTTTTTTTTGGAAAAAACTTTAATAGTTGAGTAAACCATTATGTTAAGGTACAAAAACAGTGAAAATGCAGTACAGTTTTATAGTTTACCCCACATGGCTTGGCAGCAATTAAAAAAAACTGGGAAGGACAAACTGACAATGTACCTGTTTTGAGTCTTCTCACAGACATCTGAAACACTACTGCACCAGGTGAAGCTTTGGGAGAGGGGTACTGTTGGCCACCATCTTGGTTATGGGCTGAACTTCATGAATGTCGTCATCTGAGCTAAACTGGGCTTGCACTGTGATAGTTTCATAAATATCAACAATAGATAGACAATAGACGGCAAAACAAAATAAATGTAATGTAACAGTTGAAATGCAGCCAATGTGTATTCTGTGTTAGTAAGTTTGCAGGTGAGAGTTGAATAAATATTTCTGAAGTTCTCCTATATAAAATAGTTAAAACGGTTAATTCACCTCCCAGTGTATTTTAATTGTCAACTATGAGAAGTTTGTCATTGAAAGTAAAGAAAGTTTACTGGCATCATAGTTACGACAATTATCCAAAAAGTATCCAAAACAGGATTCCAGAGTAAACCTCACTGTGGATTGTGAGACATTTTAAGGATAACAATAAATCATTTTTAAAATATCAATCTCTATATACATATGTCAGTATATTGAGAAGTGGGTGAGCAAAGACTGGTGTGTTGAGCCCTTTCATAGAAGCCATGTGTATTTTACAATACAGTATTCCTTCAAACTCACACCTGCAGACATGCACAGGATCAGCATGCCACATTGCGAAGGAACATTACAGATTAATATTAAGTAGTGTTCTTGACTTTATTAATGTTGTTCTGGTGTCATTCGGTGCCATTTGAACACGGATGGGTGGGGAGATAAAAATGAATGACAGCCAATAGAAAAAAAACAATGCAAAGGAAAATTGGCAGTTAGCATTAAGTTACCAAAATAAGTGTTTACATGGCACATAGCTTTATAAACATCTGAAAGCATGTGAGCCCTTTCCTCCCAGTGTTAAATGCTGAACTCCTACAACCTTGGTTTGGTGTAAATTATGATCATACCATTTCTGGTATAAGCTCTGTACAAAAGTACCAAACGGGTGTTAAACCCAAGCATGACTGATAATTTGACAGTGTTATAGAGGTCATAAAAAAAGAAAATCGATCATAGAAATAAAACATTGCAGTTTGACAATTTCTGAGCATCAGGATGTGGGAAAACAGGCTCACTGAGTCCCTTCTGTTTTAAGTATTTGGGAGGCATTTAAAGGAGTCCCTGCAAGGATGCTTAAGAGCAGATGCAAAAATACTGAGGAAACTAGATGAGGGGGCAAACCATTCTCAGGGATCTGGAAACAGTGAGCAGCATTGGATTGTCCATCCCCTGTACCTTAAATCCACAAACATCATTTCCAACAAATCTGAATCATTCTTGAACCTGCAGCAATTTTGTGAGAGCTTCAGATGTTTGAGATTAATTGCATAGCCTACCATAGAACTATATGACTTTAGGGTATCAGGTATTCATTTTGGTACCACAAGATTTAAAAATAGAATCAAAAATCATTAGCTAAACTAGAATGTCTGACTAAATTAGATGTGTTTGTACAACTTCCGTACCCTCAAATTATGTGATACTACAAGGAAACATGTTCATTGTCACTACCAACACAAGATACTTGAATTCTGTTATTGTAAACTTTTACATTCCCTAAAGAACTGGTGTTTGGTGTCTGAGTATTTAAGAGGTATCCCTCCAATAAGGCTTAACACTAATATAAGTTTGACAGCTGGGGCTCTTCCAGAAGTACAGTGGGACTTCCATAAAGCCATGGATGTGGGGGGCGGCTGCTCCGGTGGGTGGAGGCAAGCAAATGGGGCATCGTCCAGGTAGCGGTCTGTGGGGGGTTGGAGGTGGCTGGACAAGGCAGAGAATTAATATAATCTGTGTACAGTAGTTAAGGCATTATGCAACAAGTTTATGACCAGATTCTTCCTGTGAGTACATGCAAAATTCTGAAGTAAATACAGACAATTACACTATATATGCGCATTTTTGCGTGGGAGGGCAGGATTGCATACATATACTGCTATCTAAGAAGCCACACAAATCAATATATGGGGTGAAAAAAACTGAAAATAAGTTACACAAGATTTTCAGTTTTCAAAATTTTATAAAATGATGACCTATGTCTGTCTGTGAGCGTGCGCGCGCACACAGGAGTGTCCTTACCCGTCTGCCTCTCACTCGTCTCCTGGCTTCATTCGCATCTGCGCCTGCATCTTCGCAATCATCTCCTGCATTCGGCGCAGCTGGAGAGAGACAAGCCACACCTGATTACACATTCGGCCTCCATAACCTCTGAGTGCACCAGTCACGTGGCTCGTTAAAGTCACAATGCATGTTATGCAGCGTACAACTTCAATCTCTTCTCTAAAGATTAACACGAATACATTTTTGACTTAGGAATGTGTGACTGAAGTCATATTGCAAGGAAAAACAAGAAATTGCTCACTTCTTAGACTAGCTAGTTCTTTCCCTAATCACTTTCAATTTAAACTAGATTTAAACTGTGTGAAATGTTTAAAATGTTTAAAAATCAGCAGATCTGCTTTCATTTTCTAGCTCTATGAAATTAATTGCTGCAACAGCTATTGCCTGACTGTCAGTGTCACCTTTATAAAATGTCTCCATCTAGTGGTTATATTTCCCCAAACAGTGTCAACTGTGACTGCATATTAGGGATGCGTATGTCTACATATTAGTGGATCTCCATCACTGAGGCCACTGCGATACATATCGGGATGCATTGCCAACACTCTGATACATTAAACATACATATAAAACAACTGCTAATACGATACGATTCACCCCTATTGTAATGCAGATCGATTCGACATGATTAGATTCAACGCGATACAAATGTGTACAAATACAAATGATTCGAATATGATGCTATACATTTCAATACGGTACAGATAGAGAAACCGTTCCGGGAGAGGGAATCAATAGAACTATAACTCTATTGGAAATTATTGGTCACATTTCTAAATAAGAAAGGCTTAGGGTTTTTATTAATAATGATATGGTAATTGGCCATTTTTAAATTGGGGCAATCTCGTTGTGAACCTTCTTGCACCGATGCATCTTAACATCCCTACTTGGTGTAACTGAATTATTCTCACGATGCAGTTACATGGCTTTTGACATCTTTATGCTCTCCTTGGAGTTCAAAGGCCTGAAAGAATTGACCACATGCTACAGATTACAGAGGCACAAACAAGAGCGCCATTGTTTCCTCAGTGAACATTTGACTTCGACTAAAGCTAAATCTGTTCCGGCAAATGGCACCTGTGTCCTGTGCTTAACTAGTGCCAGGATCTCACCGGCAGTTTCATAAAATGTGCACACACAGGCACACACACCCCTCCATGCCAAAGCAGTGAAACACAATAATTGGCGACTTATATGGTGCTTATTCATTGTATAATTGACACTAAGCTAACAGGGACAAAACCCTTTAATACTGCAGTGCTGCGCTAATCACTTAAATTCTGCAAGCTGCTTTGCAGCAGGAATGCACGTTCACAAGCTGTGGCTGGGGGAGGGATTCCATTACAGTGAGAGTGGTCTCAATAGCACCACATTGCAAAGGAGGAGGTCGCTTTTACAGATAAACATGCACAGCATGGCATGTGCTCTGCCAACAATGACAGCCTGCCTGCTACTGCACATATATAATTCACACACCACTATAACTGCCATATGGACCTTCTGTTGATTGATGTGAACTGTTACTGTAATTCTTTAGAAGTATTAGCTTTAATATACAGCAAATCACCACTCTGTGTCCTCCCCTCACAGTTTAATAAAACTGCTTGGATTATTGTATAAAAACTGAAAATAAGTGTAAATACTAAACCAGTAAAAATGTGAATTTGTAAAACCCATTTATTCTGCTGGAGTAATGGGAGTTTGAGTGGTGATTCGTGGTGTGTTGACTCCACTGCAGAGCTTTGAGGCAGATGTTTAAACAGATAATTACTGAAAGCAGGGGGGTCAAAGAGGTTTGCGGAGAAACGCTCAAGGTTAGGAGGTCTGCACTGACACAGCAATGCACACGAGAGCAAAGCATCACCCATCTGGTCATGTTTATTAACCCCACGAGTTTTAAGCACAAGTCAAACTGTAACCGCAGTATACGCCTGCAATGGTCCGTTCTCATGATTAATGTGGTCAAGCTAGAGAGCGTGTAATTGGGGGGAAGGCAGCCCCATTTCCTGTGCGGACACGTCTACCAGCACCCCGATTATACGACACACCCTACCCTGTCCAGCGAGAGTCTGCCGCCACAAAACAGAAGCAGCAGATATGCAGAAAAGCACACTCCTTTTCACATTAAAACAAGCTAATGGAATTGTGAAATGCTGTAAAAATGTGACAAGCTTCCATGTTCCTTTTACGTGTTTGTTGCTCTATCATCATTTAGAAGAAGGTGATTAATCGTCATTGTTGACGCACCACAGCACGCAACAACGAAATGTGTCCTCTGCATCTAACCCATGTGACACTGCGACACAGCAGGGGGCAGCTACGTGAGCGCCCGGGGAGCAGTGCTTGGGGACGGTACCTTGCTCAGGGTACCTCAGCGGTATTTGCGGGTCGGGGACTCGAACCGGCAATCTTTCAACTACACGGTGGCGTCCCTAACCACTACACCACCTGCCTGCCCCATACAGTGCACATGGAAAGTGACCCTGGAATCCCCCTTTAGCAGAATGCTTATGTGCAGGAAGGTGCCAAATGGAAGCAGTCACACCACTGTCAATAAGCCGTGGCTTTACACAAAAGCGTGACTGCAGAGGTGCCCATCTGGCATACATTCACTCTATTCGCTCTCAAACAATTCATTATGCAGAATATAAAGGCATTTACATTTGTATTTCTGCAAATTCCTGTATGTATCTCACAATGTATGCCAGGTGAACAAAAGCACAAGGATAAACAGCCTTTGCATGAACATACCTCAGCCTCCTTCTGCATGAGAATTTGGTCCTTGTCCATGACATCTTCTTCCACAGCCCTGGAACAGAGGCCACCAGTGAGGAAAGTTTACTACTGATCCCAGCTCAGTTTACTGGACAAATTTCAGGGGGGTTACGGGATCCATCCACCCCCCAACTCAAAGCAGGCGAGTTGTAAGTTATAGAACTGTGCCACACATGAAATGGAAAGAACAGTCTTTTATATAAATATGCCTATTTTCAAACACACTGGCATACAGTAGGATACTACGATAATAAGAAAGGAGGCACTTGTTAGAGTCTGCTCACCTGCCCGCCCTCTTCAGCCTCTCGGATCGGAAGTTCTCATAGTGCAGGTCTTGGGTCACCTCCTGGAGGTCTTGCATGTGGGTGCTGGAGCCAAATGTGGAGCAGGTGAATGAGCAAATGGGTGCTGGGTGTGACTGCAGATATGGACTGAACCAACACCCTGACCACAGACAAGACAGCACTTCTGCGCAGTTAAACAGAAATGTCCTACACGCTCAGGCAGAAAGCCGAGAAATATTTCCATTTTAAACAAACAAAAATGTTATTTAAAACAGCGTTGCCCCAAAGCAAGTAGCTACAGGAAAAGAAACGGAAGACAAATTCGGACTGGCAGAAGAAACCCTGAGGACTGTGCTAAAAACTCATTTAAACAATTTTCTTCAGACCATCAAATCATATTCTTTTTTTCCTTCCACCAGGTGGCAGCAAAAAACAGCCTCAAAGCAGAAGGCGACAAGTGGTAAGCGAAAGGCGCATGGTCCAGAATGCCCAGTCTCACTTTTAACAAACCAAATTATCCATTGTGTTAATAAAATAGCACTTTCACCAGCAGACCCCGCCTTGTGGAAAGTACATTATAATATTCATGATGTCTGATTATAGAAAAGGTCACACTAATGAAATAATTCCTAATTTTAAATAAATAGAATAAAGAAAAAAAAATAGCTTTCAAAATGAGCGTTCTCTTCAGACCCACATTCAATAAGCAAGCAAGCAGACTCGGGGCATCTCCCCGCCTTGGGTGTGCAGTCTGCCCGAAGGTCAGCTTCATGACTCACACAAGCATGGTGCGCAGCTTGAGGAAGTCGTTGTGCTCTGGGTTCTCCACCTCCACCACCCCCCAGGGATACAGCCGGCCTCGGATCTTCTTCCCCTTCACCTCGATCAGCTGGTTGGAGCCGATGACCGCAAACGGAATGCTGGCCTGGGAAAGAGCAAGACCTAGATCACATCACTTATTAAATACAGTCACACATCCTAGGGTGTAGCTCTGCAGGTTCTGATGCGGTACCTGTAATCAGAAGGTCGCTAGTTCAAACCCCAGGGCTGGGACAGTGATTCTCCCATTGGGCCCTTAAACCAATTATTCTGACCCACCTTTTTCAATTCTACGCAGTTTTGGATAAAAGGGTCTACTAAATAAATACATTTATTATGACAACTTTCTTACATTACACACTATCGCATTGATCCGCCCATACACCTCTCCCACACGTCCCTGTGATCGTGCCACAAAAACCTCACTGTATTTCCTGCATACCAATAAAACGTAAAATGTGACAGCAGAGGGCCATGAGTAAATGATTACATTACAAATACTGACAATGCAGACGAACAAGTTAAAATTCAAAAGTACTTTTATTGTCATCTTCAGCTATATAATATACGACATTATATAGCCGACAAGACACTGACAAGAAATTTCAGTCTCATTGGTTGTACTGCAAAGAACCAGTGATAAATGGAACAGAATACAAAACATTTGAAGATGACATATTGAGACATGCACATGAGAGACTGAGCCTTCTGAAAATATCCTGCCAAAGATGCTGCCGTTGATCGGCTGACGGCACCCTTGAGCCCGGCGCTTACCTTTAACACACGGGTCTGCTCCTTGAACTCCTCATCTTCATCCGAGTCAGCATCCGGGAGCTGGTAGATACGAATGCCATGCTCTGCAATCTCGTCCAGAATCTGCCAGTTTCAAACGAGAGAACAGCCGAGAGAACAGGTCATTGTGAGTGATTTTAAATTGTCTTAAAACCACCAACAATAATGCCCCAAAAACCCCAACATAGGAGTTTACACAGGAATTTATATACACGTCTAAAATCTCCCTCCCTAAAAAAAAAAAAAAAACCTCAAAAAGATAACTGGTGAACTACTAAATAGTCTGGAACAGTAGGAGAATATTTCAGATTCCAGTTCATCTTAACACTCCAAGCAGCTAGAAATTTCTGCATGGTTCCTCAGTGTTTCAGCATCAACCGAGCATCTTTCCCACAGTAAACTTCATGCTGCAAACATCTGTACTAGCACAGAGCTGTGAGGGGGACGCTCCCACCAGAATTAAATCCAGGGAATCTCAGTAGCTCAGACACTTTAAATGAAAGCACTCACAGTGGGGTACGTAGGAGGCAGTGAGTGGTTAGAATGCCTTAACTTAGGAACACCAGGGCTGCCGTCCAGGACAACAGTCACGAAAGACACCCTTCGTCATTCTATTAGAACCTACAAGCGGCTAAGCGCAAACAGGAACTACTTAAAAACAGACATACCTGAAGGACATACATTTTTAAAACATCAAAACAATGTTTGTTTAGGAACAGCAAACAAAGCATATTGTATAAAAAGGAAACAATGTCTCACTTTATTTTTTACTTTATTTTCTCATTACATGTAAAATGGGTTGAACTGAAAGATGCTGAAACCTTGGATATTGTTCGGTTTTCCCAGAAGAAACCCTTGTTATGACTAAGGATTGTTTTCTTAGAACAAGCTCAAAGCTAATGCGAGGGGGAGGCAGTGAGGGCCGTAATTATTGTTCAGAGGTACTGAAAATAAACGCAGTGTTCACAGAGCCTCCGAGCGTGACAGCTGGCCTGCTGTAATCCTGATCAGACACGGCCCCAAATCCTGTCCAAGCGAACATCAATGCAGAACCACGCTGAGTCTGGGAATTTAGGGAGTCTTATTCATAAAGGAAAAATAAATAGACGTTAAGACAATGGGGAGGGAAGAAAGAAAAGCAAACGCATAGTATACAAACTGGAAAACATGCTTGCAATAGGCCCTCTTCTTTCAGCAAGCAGCTGAAGCTATGCAGTGCATATTGTGATTAATACTGGCGAAGGTCCCCTAACTGACCCACTGTCCGGGGTGTTGTTAAGAAGGTGTCGAGGGGGAGGAATTAGGATCCTTCCACAGGCCCCTGAGTGAGAGGGGTGTGAAAAAAAATTGGAATATAATTGGATTGGTCTGGGATGGGGACCCAAAAAATGTGCTTTCATGGGGCTCAAAATCTCCAGCGGCACCCCTGCCCACCGTTAAAACAAATTAAGATGAATACAAATACACAAATATGTGAGTGTATATACTAGCTCCCATTTCAAGGTATCATCAAAAGCACATTTATTGCCTTAGATCCTAGCAGCTGTACAAACAAAGACATTGCTAATTATTAGCACAGCTTACCATTACCTAAAACAAAGTACCACCCCCCTAAAGCAAAGAAGAACAATAATATTGTGAAGACATTCAATGGTACATTAATTGCAAAAGGAAAGCCACCCTGCTAACCTTCACTGTAATGTGTTTGTTATAGGATGTAAGATACAATCTGGCCTTGTGTTCTCGTGCTGGAAGCGAAACAACTGCCAGCAATCCATCGACTCGCCATAAGGGTAGAATGCAGTTCTCAAAAGTAACGAGTTAAGTTTATGGACACAAAAAAAAAAAAAATGGCACATGACCGGCAACAAAAAACTGATAGATGAGCAGGAAACAAATACAGTAGTCACTCCTGTATCCACGGGTGATACGTTCCAAAAATCCCCCCCAAAAAATCCCATACCGTGCATAATAGGGAACAATTTGTGGACCCCATATATAATGTGATTTTCGTGTACATATATATGGCAAAGTTTAATTGATATATTTACACACA
>JAODKL010000040.1:31560681-31577351 GCA_026780765.1 Petrocephalus schoutedeni
AATGTTACTTTAAAAGAGAATGCAGCCATGTGGTAGCATTATTCGGTAAGGTAGCAATATCCGGTAGCTATAGCTGCCGAATAGTGCTCCAGTAGCATTATTCGAGCAGGCAGCACTATTCCGCAGAACACCGGCAAGCCGCAGTGTAGAGCATGCACAAGGTCCCCGCCGAGTACTGGGAGGAGGAAATGGGCTAAGAATTATAAATGAAACGGAGAATATGCATGCACATAAAAGGTGGGTTAGCCCTAGCATAGGGACTTTCTCCCCACTTTTGGGGGAAAAAAGTGTCTTATGGTCCGAAAAATACGGCATATTTTTCTTTTTAAATAGGACACCATGGCATTGGAGAATTTCCAAATAAAGCGAAGTAATTTTTTTGTAATAAATATTGGGGTATTTATAAAGCAAAAATGAGTTAAATTTCTCACAAATCTGTCTTGGAGTGATTTAAATAGCAAAGATGAGAATGATTATGATAGTCTCGGACAACTCATGTAGCGCTCATGCAAAAGCAGCGATGGTAAACTTCAAACTGATTTTAAAAACATACGGTATATTGGATAATCTATAAAAGCAATAATCATTAAAATTGCAAAGTTAGCTAAGCTTTTTCCCTATGCCAAAGGCAAAGTTTTAGCGAAACATTAGCGCCCTGCGTTGTCCGTAATGTCCATACAGAACTGAAAGTAAGAAAGTCTTAATGTATCTCACTAGCGATGTAAGAACTGCATGTGCATAACATGCAATGTTAAATTTAATATTCAACATCGTCCAGCTGTATACTACAGCCATTTTTCGAATTCAGTACAAAACGCCCCTCCTCACGTTGTCCTTTTATTCAGCACCGGTAACAGTTTTTATGGCAGCAGAAAAACAACACAAAAGAAGTACTTCATTGAGGTACCGAAAGTACAATACTTGCTGCGGTGGAAAAGTGCCCTTAGGACGACAAAACAGAGCATTCTCTGGAGCTAGGCCAAGATTAGAAGCAGGAAAGTGTCCTCCTAGTGTGACTGAGGCAGTGGTCATAAAACAGGCACTGCCACACTGGAAAGGATAAGACGGCTTAATGTAATTTGTGTGCCTGTGCCTCCTCTGATCAGTCCCAACTCCTGCAAACATTTTGAATTCTGGAAAATACTAAACTGGGGTGAGAAAGTCAAATCCAGTATTTAAACTGTATAAACTAAAAACACAAACTACACAGAGGACAGAAACATTTAGTCCATAAGTCAGTGGCCAGCACAACAGATTCACAGCTCAAGAGCTGTGGGTTCAAAATATTCTAGGGGGTTTGCTGCCACGGTCTAAGCACACTCTAATAAGACTAAAATGGACTGATGACTTCACATTCAGTGTGCACCCAGTGACAGACTACCAGAACGTCTAGTGCAGGGCTGGCCAACCCTGCTTCTGGAGAGGCACAACCCTGCAGAGCTTAGGTGCTGCCCTAATTTAACACACTTGATACTGATAATCGCATCTCAATTAGAGTCAGCTATACTGAGATGCTTCTGAAGGGCCCGATTATCAGTATCGGGTGTGCTAAATTAGAACTCTGCTGGGTTGTGGCTCTCCAGGAGCAGGGTTGGCCAGCCCTGGTCTAGTGAGTCCCCTGCCCTAGATAACGTCAAAGGTTGGATGTGGGTTAAATGTCATAAATATAATGCTTAAGTGCTTCTGAAACAAATCATTTTACCCATCAGTCGCTTCTATAGAAATTACATTTTGTATCACAATTTAGCCTTAATAATGTTAGTTGCAGGGTATGGGACACACAATTGGTAAAATTAACAATTCCAGGTAGCACAAAACACCTACCAATCCTGGCTGTTGATTGCATCTCCGTAGCCAGGCGTGTCCACCACTGTCAGGCGAAGCTTCACCCCCCGCTCCTCTATTTCCACAGTGGACGCCTCAATCTGCACCGTTCGCTCGATTTTCTCTGATGGACAAAGCAACAGTAGATTTCACACGGCATGCTTTATGAACGCACCTCAGATTAGACGAAAGCATTCATGCTTAATGAAGTACTCCACAGCTTCAGACTCATGAACAGTAACGAAAAAATTAGTCTAATAGGCGCAGAACACAGACTAAAAACGTACTGAAACACAGCACTTGGATCACCTTGAGAAATATGAGCCTTACCAGCAGCCCCAGGTATGTAGCGTTCGGGGTAGAGGTCCGTCAGGAACAGACTGTTGATCAGAGTGGACTTTCCCAGACCAGACTCCCCTGCAATGGACATGTCATATTGATGTTTTGTATTAGTGGCCACGTAAACATTAGGAACCAACTGGTTTATGCACAATAAGCAACAAACATGTTTTCCTTGGTCAATTACATGTCAAACATCAGTAGACAGTGGAGAATAGGCATATTCCATTGATAGTAAAAAGTTACAATCATCTAAAAAGGCAGAAAGTGCAGCAACAATATATGTCGGGGGAGACCAGAATCAACCCTTTAGTCAGAACTCACCCACAACCATCAATGTGAACTCAAAGCCCTTCTTCACAGACTTCCTGTGGACCTGGTTAGGCAGGTTGGCAAAGCCCACATATCCTGCTGCCTCTGGAAACTGGCAAGGCACAACACTTCATCTGAATATCCTGCAGCCAGTGCTGTCTGCTTCTCGAGATGCAGATCCAGACGTTTCATATTTTATTATGTCATCCACATATAAAAAAAATTACATTTCTTTGAAGACATATTCATTACAATACTAATGTTCAATTGAAACAGAAACTGGGTTAAAATGTCTTAAAATGGCATTTTAGCAAAACTATAATTCAAAACTCAGCAGAATATCCAAATTTTTTCCATGATTAATAACATATTCCATGATCATATTCCAATAAATGGAGAGTCAAAAGTTGAAAAAGTGGAAACACCTACCAATAGAATGTTTTATTCAAAAATATTGAGAATAATACAAAAACCTAAGATATAAAACATCAAAACAAAATAACCTATGGAATTATGCACTGACCAAAAAACTATTTAAAAAAATATTATTTTTGGATGGGGGGGGGGGGGGTCAGTTCTGTCGGTTGGGAATCAGAATGTTGCTGGTTCAAATCCCGTGGTTGGCAGAGTGATCCTACCATTGGGTCCTTGAGCAAGGCCTTTAACCCAAATTGCACCAGGGACAGGCTGACACTCTACATTCTCCTCTAAACCATTTTCATGAACTTCCCAGAAGGAGATCGCACATACAGTGGTGGCCATAATTATTCGAACACTTGGCATATTTAAAAGGTTTCAGTTGTTTTTGTTGAATTGGCCATTGAAATAATCATAAAACAAATGAAATCTACAAATAACATAAGAACATAAGAACATAAATATACAAACAATAGGAGGTCATTCGGCCCATCAAGCTCATTACGGGAGAACTTAACTAATAACTAATAGATCATTGTGCTCTATGAACGATAGAAAAGAGCCTTCATAAGGAGAATCACTGTGCTAAGTCTGGACCTCAACCCCATCAAGCACATTTGTGATGAACTGGAAAATTAAATGTACAATAGATCTGTCCAGTTTAAGGAAAGTCTTTGGCTTGAGTTGCAGAATGCATGGGATACCATTAGTGTAGAAGTTCTCAGGAAATATATTGACACTATGCCAGAGAGATGTGCTGCTGTAATTGCTGCAAAAGGTGGACATAGCAAATATTAAAGTTAAAAGTGGATAAAAACAGGTGGTCTCCCTTCATCTGATATTTGTTGTGCTCAGCACAACCATGGAGGCAAAAAAGTCGATATGTTTAGATGTTCTAATAATTTTAGCCACCACTGTATACGTTTCCTTCACTCTCTGGTGGAACTCCTTCAAAACCATCTCTACTGCATTTAGGCCAGGTCATGTGACGCAACATTATCATTCTCCTTTGAAGATGGATTGGCATGTCCAAACATTTGACTGGTAGCTCACAGGTGCTAAGATTTCGGTCCGTACCATAAAGTACCGATGTTCAGTACCCAGCCCTATATAACATTATGAACTGTAAAATATGTCCAACATTTTGACTGGTAGGGTACCTCTGTAACATTCACAGACAATTTGAATGCCCCCAAAATTAATAAAATGACTCACAGTGAGAACACTAGACTATGTCAAGTGCATCCATATAGCTGGTTCACTTCACCAAGTGAAAAAGACATTAATTCAAAGCAGGATAAGGACGTGAAGACAAAAGAACTGCTAACCAGTAAAGTCCACAAGTCTTACCTTCCCCTTTTCTGCAGACTGAGACATCTTTCTGCTCTGAAGCCAACTAAAAATACGAAAAGATTAAAAAGAAATAAGAAAAATAAAAGAAAAGAGGAATATATTACTTAAGAGTAATACACCATGATTGCTATAGTGCGTGTACTAGCTATTCCTGGAACAGGGCAGGGAGTTGACTGACATTTGCAGGATATAGAGGCGCTTTACAAGAACACAGTAACTGGTAAACAAAGAAAAATGCATAATTTTGAACAAGACGCTAGCACAATTTGTGCAATCAGAGCTTTATTGAACTACTTTAACTAGTAACTGTGACTTTCAATCACAGAATTGTCTCTATTCACTGAACTGGATGTACTGGATAAAAATATTCCAGATTTCAACAGCACCAAGTCATTGTAGCTCATACAGGCACTCAAGGTAAAACAAACTTAAAATTTAGCAAATTCAGCAAATCGTATCTGAAGAGGCCAGGTCCTGTTCTAGCTCCTAAACAAATCAAGGTTGCACATTTTCCCATCAATCACCCAACTGCTTTTCCAAAGCTAGGGTCATGCTTGCAATCTATCCCGGATGCCCTAACGCTACAAAAGCATGAGAATATCCAGGGCCATATGCCAGTCCATCACAGCGCTCACATAAGCAAACAGCATGGTCCAAGTCATCCAAATGTTCCGTTTAGCTGAGACACTAAGAGGCAGTTATACCCCCAGAGTTGTTACTGAGCCAAACTATAATGGTACATGGAAGGATACTTCTGCTTTCAGGAAAATGACTAATGTACATGTAAGGCTGGGCAATATCTAAAAATAAAAATAAAACTAGTGTTGTTGGAAATGACAGCATTTAAGCATGTTGAAGCAACTTTACTTTGACATAAGGTCAGAGTGATGGAGTAGCTACTGTATGTTGAAGCAAAAGCTGACCAATTGAGATGCTTCTGGAGGCCCTGATTATCAGTATCAGGTGTGTTAAATTAGGGCTGCACCCAAGCTCTGCAGGGTGGTAGCTCTCCAGGAGCAGGATTGGGCACCCCTGCTGTAGTGCAACCGCAGCAAACAGCAGCCTGAGCACGAGATGGATGAATCAGTGTCTCACAGGGAAGCTTGGGCAGCCAGCAGGTGGGCCAGAAACGGTCATACACACACACATACACGAGAGTGAAGCCTGCATAGTAAAGCCATTTATCTGGTGACCCTGGAGCACCTCATGTGATAAATTTTGCTGAACGGATACACTGCAGTCTAAAAAGAATATTAGGTGTGGCATTATTTGTGACTATTTTACCAATTGGTTGATTAATCTAAATGATTCATTTTCCTCCAAAAATATCAAAATTGACCGTTTCATATAAGTTAGTTTATTGTCAAAATAAAATTGTCATTGCAGGGCTTTACATGGATGTTGACATTACTTACGCCCACAATTCGATAAGAAGATTAGTAGTACCCCTAAAATATTAATCAGAAGTTTATTGTGATGGCCAATAGTTAGTAAACTGTAAAAACTTGGCATATGCTTATTAAATTTGGTGAATGGAACACGCCACATGCGAATGTTTAGGTCATGGAAAATCATGGAAACGAAAACCACTGTAGTGGCAGTGAAAAAAGGTACTGCTCAGCAGCGACTGCATCTTTTAAAAGGAGGAGATATTGTGATTAAACAAGGTAAAGGTTTAAAGGTTTTTAGGTGGAAATGTTAAACCATATAATTAGGGCTGCAACTAACTATTTTTGATAAATCGACAAATCAACCAATTTTTTTTTCTTCGATTAATCGATAAAATCGGACTAAAAGAAAAATTAAAACATTTTTTTAAATTATTTCCACCCATTTATTCAGAAATGGAACATTATCTAAATTGACGGAGCAAAAAAAAGCCACAAAGAAAAATGCAAATCAAAAAACCCGGTAACAATATTAGTTTCAACATTAACACTTGTTTTCTATAGTCACAGTGTGTGCGTGTGTGGGATTGTGTGCGCGCATGACCGCCCTAACCGCTCCTGACGGCCTACTCCGTCACATTGCAGTCTGACTGCTAGACAAAAACAACATTAAAGTGAAATAAGAGTAAAAACACACACACACACACACACACACACACTTTTGCAATGTGAAGTGCTCCCACACTTTTGACGACTTCGGTCGAACCGTTTTCTCCGCCTCTGTCATGTTTATTTTGTTTAATTTTATTGGGAAAATACCACCTCCGCTCTTCCTCCACCACAAAAATATTTTTAGCAAAATCACGTAAAATTCCTGCATATATATTTAAGGAAAAAACAGGAATAAGCCAAATGCTCAAAAATCAGATGTTCAAATTCCATATGTACAAATCCAGTATACTTCATTAGTGTTTAAAGATAAGAAACCTCAAACAATTATCCTACCTTTTAACTAATATGATTCAAATTATAAAGGCAGATATGATTAAAGTACATCTTAATTCGGCTGTTATGACATATGCATCAGTTCAAAACCAGTGGGATACATTTTGTAAACATGTCTTTTCTTGGAAACGGGGATTCGGTTTCAAGCCAAATCATTTTCCGCACTCTGGGGACAAACGAAGTAGAAAATATAATATTCAATGCTAGCTCCTCGCCTTAATTGTCGGTACTGATGATAAAGGACAATTTATTTGTGCGTTTCCTTCAACGAATCGAGAACGGACTAAAAACGTTACTTTAATTTGTTGGAATTCAGACTTACTACTCATACTTTACCTTGATGTTTGCCTTTTAAATGGCCACTTATTACTTAAAATTGATTGAAGGACTGGACTGCACTTCAAAAATTAGTAGTACCTATTATTTATAATTTGATATCATTTACGCTTATTATTAACTGTAACTCTGATGCTAACTGTACTTAATACTGGAGAAAAGGATCCAAGTTACACATTTATTTTACGTTTGTAAAGAGTGTCGGAAAATTGGGTCCTATACACCGACACCAGGATTACTTCCTAAATAGGTCCACGCCCTGTTTTTTAAGTCCACAGACACACTCGGTAAAATAGATTCAGCTTTTTTTCCAGATCAGAAGTTTCACGCAAAAAACACTTTGCGGTTTAAATATAGTTGGTTGAAACTTCTATTACATTCTAAATTCAAAATCCAAAACACTAGTAAACTTCTGGGTCGTCTGAAAGTTTTACCCCCAGCAATACCTTTTTCCCCCTTTCTCTTCTACAAAGTTTATCCATCGTAAGCACCAAGTGCCAAGTAACCAACACCACTCTTAACTCGGTTAATGAAACGAATCCTTACCTCTGATTAATGTACGTAAATAAATAATTACTTAGGACGTCCTGTTTCTACCTATTCCAGGCCAATCTAGGGAATCCGGAACCTCCCAAATATATTCCGCCTTTATCCCATAATGCCAATTTTTCCGCAATCGTGGGAGGGACTCAAAAAAATTCCAAGAAACTGCCGCCATTGTGGCTCCAATACCTAGGGCTGCTGCCATTTTAACAAGTCGACAACTGAGAGCCAAAATGGCGTCTATAGGGCGCACTTACATTACAACGCTGTTCATTCATTCCGTCGAATTGAAGTCGCTGCACCTCCGCACGTTTTATTGGACCTAATCAAATATTTGCCACGACAATAAATGAATGAATGAATAAATTGTTGGTTGGATGGATGGCTTCACCTACACTTTGGGGTAGTACAGAAACGATCAGTATGAGGTTTAGGGTAAAAAGCAACTTCCTATGCTGTTCGATGCAACTTGCATTGCGGTTGGATGTGGGCGATTTTGCTTGGGACGGGTTGGAGATATAAATGGATATGAGGTTGTTGTTGATTTAGGAGGGTAGGGTTGGATTGCCTCTAGTAGGAAGCTGGGGTGAGGGTTAGGGTTGGGTGATTTTTAATTCCCATATTGTTTGGACAGGACTTATTCACACGGCTTTCGCTTTCTTGGTTTTATTCCGAAGAAACAATTTTGCGAGTAAAGTACTCAATATTTTGTCATTTTTATTGTAGATAGTAGAATTTAGATAGACCTAATGAGAGGGGATTAGCCTAGTTTAAAGAAGGAGATAGCGAACGATATCTCTGCTTGGCTCGGCTTTCGGGAATGTGGGGTTGCGGGGCAGTGCAAATACTTTGTGCTTTTGTTATGGGTGGTATTGGTATCACGTGTGCCGTTACGTGAAAAAATAGGGTTAGTTCTCGCTGTCCAGTACCCACTAGATTTACGATTGTCATACTTGTCATTTGTTAGTCTTATTGTTCAAAGTCTTGGCGTTATACTGGACTTTAACAGGCTGTCAAAGGTGGTGGCAACAGTTTCACTACAAACTACGGACATCCCGTTACACTACGACTTCTGAAATTTGTCCTACATTTGAGCACGGAGTTTTCTTTTTCGCAACCCAGAGAAGCGTAAAAGGAAATAATCCTGCCCATATTTGGCATTAATGTTTTAGCGGAAAGCAAATCAAAGCACAGCACACATTGTACGATGTTATGCTAGTCGACAGTGATTTATTTGACTCACAGGCGGCCTAATCATAAAATATCAAATTATCGTGCCCTATGTGTTATTTGCTTCGCACTCAGTGTATAATGCGGATAAATGCCGAAGACAAAATCACAACTATACCTGTTGGGCTAAAAATGTATATATGCATATTTATTCCTTCCCTTTCTGATGCTTGAAGTAACATGTTTTTGTTTTTGCAATCTAATTTTTCTATTGTTTTCTAACCTTGGCAATGGCGCAATTACTGTAACAAAGTATCAAATATTGAGTTACTGTATGTATATAAATTGCTGTAAATTAAATTACTGAAATGGAACTATATCTCCTTACTATGCTGGCGCGCTCCTATTTATCATATGGCAAGTGCTCTTCCACTATAGTCCGCTTCTTTCGTTCCCATGTCCGCTCGGCAGCTTCATTGGTTGAGAGGGTGTTTTGTTAAATCTGATTGGGCGAAAGTTCTTCCCTTGGGTTTAAGACTTGAGAGAATAGCCCACCCCACATACTAAAATATTCCTAGTGATTTTAATGCACCTCAGTCTGAGTGATTGGAAGAGCGCTGGAGAGCTGTATCCTAGCGAACTGCATTTCCTTAAAGAACAATGCACCCTTAGGAAGAGAAAGTTACAGCTGAGGCAAGTTGGATTTTAATTATCTGCAGCAAACCTCAACAGAAATAGTAGGTTACTTAGCTAATTTGGCAATTAAGACGAAAACAAAGATTGAAAATGGTTTCTGCTGGTTTGGAGATTCTTGGTTTAACGCTGTGCATCTTTGGCTCGTTTCTTGTTATGGTGACATGCGGCTTGCCCATGTGGAAAGTTACGGCTTTTATCGAGGGCAATATCGTGGTTGCGCAGACGTTATGGGAAGGACTATGGATGTCCTGTGTGGTGCAGAGCACAGGGCAAATGCAGTGCAAGATCCACGACTCCCTGCTGGCGCTCAGCAACGACGTGCAGACGGCGCGAGCCCTCACTGTCATCTCGGCGCTAATGGGCGTTTTGGGGCTGATGGTGACCATCGCCGGAGCTCAGTGCACCAACTGCATAAAGACCGAGACGGTGAAGACCAGGGTGGTGAACGCCGGAGGGGTGATCTACATAATCAGTGGCATGTTCGTCTTGGTTCCCTTGTGCTGGACGGCCAACAGGATCATTTCTGACTTCTACAACCCTAACATACCAATAGGACAGAAACGAGAGATCGGAGCCTCGCTTTACATCGGATGGGCAGCGACTGCACTCCTGCTGCTCGGAGGCGCAATATTATGCTGCTCTTGTCCATCGTCCGGGAGCGCGGCTTACTCGGTCAAATACGCCCCGACAAAAAGAGGCACATCCAACGGAGACTATGACAAAAGGAATTACGTGTGACTTAACCAAAACGCCAGCTATCTCCCCCCCTGATCGCCATCTGAAACGTCGGAGAAACACGTTTTTGAACTTTATTTTTTGCACTTCAGGACTGAACGCTTAGTAGGAACGGCATCCTTGGAAATGAGACTGACTCATATGAACAAAAAAATTATAAATTTGGAACGTTTCACATTTTTTGTTTTGTAGTTTTTCCCTTATTTGTGCGGAGGAAAGAATAAGGATGTAAGGTAGAAAAGTAATAGGTACATGCGTTTCGATTTGCAGAGCGAAGATCTGGCATGTTCATGATACAATCTAATTTTGTATTTTTAAATGTTTACCGCTACAAACGTTTTCTCTCATTTCGCTTCTCGCTGAGGAGGAATTGAGAATATGTTCCCTTTTTGTGTCTTTAAGAACGTAATCTAAGAAATGTATAAACCATATCGCGTCTTAATTGTGCCGGAAATAGAGGAAACTTTTGAAACGACTATTTCGTGCTTTTTGTAATAGCTTGGCTGCATAATAAGTGTCCGTTTAAATGCTGATTTTTTTTTCTGTCTTCCGAACTTTACATTGCCAACTTAGCATAAAGTTTCCAGTACCTGTTGTGGTGAATAGAATAATTCTAACAAGAACATACAGTCAAAATTCAACATAACCCCGGCTATGTTGAAAATATTGGCCAATGTGTAGCTTGCCTGTATTTGCTTTTTATGTAGAAGGTAGAAAGTTGTAGTTTAATTGCGGTGTTTGGATTTTGTACACCGTATCTCACCAAATATCTAGTAAGAAGAATCGAAGCTTGGTTGCTTAAAGGCACGGCTCGCATTTGTAGCTATGCTGTTTATTTACAAGCCACGTCCCCTGTACCAAAACAATCTTTTTGTATATGACTAAACCAATTCTGTATTTTGAACTCACTGGGTTGTGATTTTTCAAAACGAAACTTTAATAAACAGTTTATAATTACGTTTGGTGTGGTTGATACTAATCAGCGACTGAAACGTTCTATAATATTGTGCTTTTTGATTGATTTTATTTTAACCATGATTTTAATCGAATACATTTTCATGTCTGTTACGTTGAAGCTTCCTCAACGCATTTAGACGAATTTCTTTCACTAACTTTTAAATTATTCAAGTACCATGGGGCCCGCTGTCTATAATGAATGCTTGGGGAGTACAGCATGGGACTGTTCCCGCACTTGGTTATTAGGGGAGGCTTCACGTTATCCATATTATAAAACACACATTTAAAACTATGACTTAATCTCTTACAGAGTGATGTGTTCTCTGATTATACGGTTTTACTCCACATTCCTACACTGTGCTCTCCAGCTCCGTTCCCAGTGGGATGGACCATTTCAGTATCCCATTAAAAGTTGAATGACAATATATCCACCCTACGCAAAGTCTCCCTTCCCCCATTCAAACCACTACTTGTTAACTCAACTAAGAAGAATAAAGCATAAGAGATGATTGGTTGGAAATGTCTTGTATTCCATAGCTAGGCCTACTAAGAATGAGAATCTGTAACATTTCACAGGTTACCGATTTCAGCATGATGACCAACACTCCTTTAATTTTAGTCCAAGAATATTTTGACATTTTGATATATTGAATGTTTTGAGAATATGAAAAGTTTTCACCAGAGTTTAAAAGAGGTATGCCGTCACCGAGGGCCTATGCTGTGTATGTCAGTTATTTATTTAATACTTTATCTCAACAATTCATAAAGAGAGGAATTTCAAATATTTCGGTATTCATTTCCATAAAGGTACGCTTAATGCTGCTATTCCAACATTGACTGCGCATGAAGTTGGTATGATATTTAAGGCTAATACCTAATACTTAAGCTGTTGCAAGGGAATTTTAAAGCTTAGTTACAGACCTACCAATAAAGAGTCTTATCCAGTCATATGCTTATAATAACCTTGACGGCAGGCATGCTTCTGAGAACAATTGACTATGCGCAAAACTGGCTGTGAAGTAACATCAGTTATTTTTTGCATGGTTGTGTGATGTCTTGGTGGGTAACATTATAGATTTGCACCTCCAGCTTTTGTGGGTTTCAATTCTTGCTCAGTTCTGGCTTTGTGGGTGTGAGAGTCTTCCTCCAAGAGATGTACCAATTTGGTTTGGGTGTCTGTTCTGTGATGGAAATAATTCTCATTATAATTACTGTTGTGATGGTCATGGTTGTAACCAATTAAGAAAAAAATATCTACGTACCTTGGATTTCTATCTGAATTTACTTTCCTTAAAAGTCACATGGATTTTCAGTAGAATTTACTGATTTACTTATTACATTTATTTGTTACACATAACGTAAACATTCTAGAGGCTTTTGCACAAACCACTTAAAATTGCGAAATAATGCTGAAATCTCCTTTTTTGTGACAAGATTTCTACCACTTTAAGAACTAATGCAAAGCATTATGGTCAAATCAGAATCCAGTGTCCAGTATGTGATTAAAAAAACTAATTTTCCTGACTAAGGGGATATTAAAATATTCGGGGCAATCTTGCTATGATTTCCTTCCCTAATTGGCATTCCAACTTCGGCACCTGTTTTATACGTGGCACAAAAGAGTCAGAGTACTATCTACTAAGGCAGAGGCAACCTCTTTGACATGTTTATTGTGTGACTGTTAGTTCCAGTCTATTCGGGGTAAGGTCTAGAGCCTGTGGGGGGAGGGTCTTTAACCCCCCCATACACACACACACACACACACTGTTCCTGCTTGTGATGGAGGAGAGAAGGGGGGTGATGGGGCAGCAATGTCACAGAAAGAATTCTTACCATGGCAACCATCTAAGGCCCGTAATTGTTAAAATACAGGGATACATAAGGCAACTATAGTTGTACAATGAATAAAAGTGGTTCATTCATGACTGCCAAAAAACAGAATTTTTTGCACAAACATATGATACATGAATGAAACCGTGAATTGATTTGTGAATAATCACTATTCGACATGTGCATAGGTTTGGGGCCAAATCAGTTCAGAACCCACAGTTCCCCTAAACACACACACTACTTCCACAAAATCGCCAGGGACATGCACCTACCATCCATACCCAAATCTATGCCCTTGCTTTTCAATGGTACAAAACATTAAATGATTCAATATACATATATTCTGTATTTCAAATGTTTTCACAATACAGTTGGTATTGTCTCATTCTCTAAAGTCTAAGCATCCTCATACAAAGTAAATAAATTGCAATCAAAGAAAAAAAAATGATTAAGTATCTAGAACTATTTGGTCACCTTCTTTAAAATGCCTTTATAGCATACTTCTGCTGAAGTTGTGCATGTCCCACAGAATTGCATAGGAAATTGCAATCAATGAAAAATAAATAACAAACAGGTCATGATCCACACAGCACAGGATCCTGGGTCAAACTGCTGGCATTGTTTTGACACTAATTGCACTCTGGCGGAAACTTGTGACGTGTTACTATTCAGAGGACAGAATTATTTTTAGCTCACAATTAGCTGGGTAACTGAACATTACATATGACAACAGCAGTAGTTTGAATACCTCGGTGGAATTTTTATATGGCAATTCTTTATGTTTTACAACTTCACATAATTTTTGTGCTTTGTGCATTTACTGTATAAAACTTCGTCCATCCATCTCCAAGCTATGATGCCCCAGGCAGACCTGGAGCCTATCCAGGCAGCATAGGGCACAACACTAGGGTACAGTCTTGATGGAATGTAACTATTCTATTTGTTTTCTGTAGAGTACTTTAGTCCAGTGTGGGTTGGTAAAGTGCTTTATAAATAAAATTGATATGGTATGGTATGGATGCCAGTTTCAGGAAAAATACATGCAGACAATCACACTCTCAGTTTGACTATATGTCTTTTGGGCAGGAGGAGGAAACTAGCATGATGGGACATGAAAATTCTACACACATAAAGGCAGAATTTGACCTCCCCCCCCCCCAACAATAGAGGTATGAGGTAGCAGTGTTACCTACTAGAGATGAGTCAGAATGGTGAAATATTCAAATAATAGACAGTGTGTATAAAACTGAAAAACAAAGCAGAATTAAAATTTTTAAATCGAGTAATAAATGAGCAACTTAATTTTTATTAATTAGTTTATTCATAATAATATTGATGATACTGATTTATCCATTTTCTAATAAGTCTGCAGTTTATTCATTCTGAAGTTGACCTTTTTTGTGTGTGAGCTCTGCATGCGCTCTCCAAGCCAATAATAATCATTTCCATCCCTGTTCATTCATAGTGTGGTGCATTTGTGAGAAGTTTAACAAAACTGAGTGAAGCAAACAAATAAAGCAAACTTAAGAAGAACTGATCACCAGAAGACAATTACCAGTTGAAACTTTTTAGTGAGTTAATCAGAATGTGAACTATGAACTTCCCTTTCCCAGTAAACAAAGCCTCTGTTTGGTAGACAAGTGGCTATAGGCCTAGTTTGTTTTTGATGAAAATTTTCAACTCCATTTTTGTTTAATAAATTTTGTAATATTTATTGCAAAGATTTAAAATATTACAATGTGATTTTTTTTTCTAATATGATTCAGCCCTAGTTTCAAGGCTACTTTTAATGTTTTGTGTTATTGTTTTGCAGCCTATAAACCAGAAGTATTGGAAGTATTGTTAGACTGCACTGTTAAAAATGAAGAAACTGCCATTCACTGTAACTGCCCTAGGCATATGCTATTAAAATGATTGGATGCAATGGCACAGGGCTGGTCAATCACTGGGCACCAACTTCTGATGGGGCGATGAAGTAGTCAGCTGATTTCTCACATTGACTTAGAAATACTTGCATTCTCTGCAGTGTCAGCACAGAAGAGACACCCTATGTAGCAGGAGGGTTAAGGTCAAGGGCATAGGTTTGGGTATAGATGGTAGGGTCATATCCTTACCAATATTATGGGAGTGACATGTATTTTTAACGGGCTGTTGAAACCTAATAAACGCCCTTGGTTAAGGTGACAAGGAAGCTGTAAGGTTAGCACGGTGTCCTACAGCATGTTGCCGCGCCCACCACACAATGAAACAACTCTGGATTCTGGTTGATGACCCCCCCCCCCCCGCAGTTGACACACACCCAGCCTGGTCCATCTGCTTGGGTCCTCAACAATGAGGATCCTGCAAGCCAGATCACCCTCAGAGGATCATGCCACATGGCTGTAGTGCCCCTTCCAGCTCCCTACCATACAGTCCTTAAGGACTGGGCTGGGAAGCACTGCCATAACTGATGCTCCCTCACGATGCAATTAATGTGCCTCATTCAGGACTCCCTGAGCAATCACTTTTTCGGCACAAAGTCAAACCAGTGGCACTCAAGGATTCTCCGAAGAGATACAGTCCCAAAATTGTCCAGTTTTTGTTTCAGGTCAAACACCCAAACACTAAGACTCCTTGCTCAGTCCCTTGAGAGCCCCGATCAGAACCTCCATTGACTCTACAAAGATTACAGGATCATCAGCAAGTCAAGGTCAGAAAATCTTCCCTCACCAACAGATGCACCACAGCCAATAGACCCCATGACCCTGCCCAACACCCAGTGTAAGCACTGAGCATAGTAGGAGCAAGAACACACTCCTTAGGAACCCCAGAATCTATTGGGAGGAATGCAGAGGTTCTCCCTCTACTCTGTACAGCACTCACAGTACTGGCCATGATGTCCAGCAACTTTGGGGGAATCTCAGGGTGTCCCACAGGGTGGCTCATTGACAAAGGCTGAAAAGTAATGCTGATAAAATTCACATTTGCACTCAATGAGAATCATCAGTGCTAGGATGTGGTCAATGGTAGACTATAAAACTATACTGCTCTGGCCACTGATAGGTGAGCAAGTGATCACGGATCCTATTAAAGATGACCTTAGCAAGGACCCTGCACTGAGAGCATTGTTATCTCCCTGTATTTTTGGCAATCAAAGGTATTCACCATTCCGTTTCCAAATAGGGACAACAAGTCCCGTTTTTCAGTAGGTTGGGATGATGCCTATCTCCCAATGGAAATAAAGATTGCTTACAATGCCAGGTGACAGCCAGGAAAAGTTCACTCAGGATACCACAGATCCTTTCAGCCTTTCCTACCCCCAGCTGATTCACCACCCATGCAATTTCTGTGAGATTGGGTGGGTTACAGCTAATCAGAAGATCAGCCCAATGAACTTTGGACCCAGAGATGTCTTCTCAATGTAGCTGGCTCAGTGGGTCACAAGTGTCATCAGTGTCATCAATAAAGACAATTCCAACACCTGCCCTGACTGCAACTCTCAGAGGAACAGAATAAGATGCATGTAATGCTTTGATTCCTCTGTAAGCAGGATGTGGGTCACTACACCACAGATGGTGTGTCACTTACTTACAGAGTCCTCTGATAAACACCCCCTTATCTGCCATCAGGGCCCTCACAACTGCCATTCTCCGTTCCTGGTACAGACCATAAGCCATGTGCTGAGATTCCTTTCAGTAATGTCCATGCCCTAGGAAAAGATGCACTTCCTTCTGGAAACACCAGCAACGCCAACACTCAGCAACATTCAGTTCCTTTTCACAGAAG
>JAODKL010000040.1:31613234-31626071 GCA_026780765.1 Petrocephalus schoutedeni
GATGTGTATATACACATACATGTATGCAAGTGTATATAGTCTTTCAGTTTTGTCACTCAAAAATATAATGCACGAAAAACCTTAAATATCTATACTTAGACTTACTACAGAATAAGGCCTTAAATAATGAGAATTTTGCTATTCTTATTAAATGCATGCATCAAGCAGTCTGCTTCTGTGAGACATACCTGATCTCATTGAGGTACTTGGATGGTACAATAAAATCTTCAATAGGTATAAGTTCTGGGGCGACTTTTTCCATTCTTTTGAGTTTTTTCTTGAGGCGTTCCCTGGCTTCCACATCTCGTTTTGGGTCTGCTTTCTTTTTCTTCTTAGTGGGCTCTGCTCTATTAGAACAAAAATGTGTTCCAGCAGACAGGAAAGCACATTCTCATAGCAGAACCTTGGACATACTGATAAATTCGGGCAGGTAACCCCCAGTGAAGTGGTTACTCCTCAACACTAACCTTACAGGTGCAGACGTCTTCACTGCGAGTACAGATGGAAACCAGTGATTGAGCCTAATGTTTGCTGGCTGAGCTGTTAATATGCTGAACAAAACAACGTGTCGTTAGCTCTAAAACCGGAACCATCAGAACAGACAAAATGCAAGTTAGATTCAACAAACGCCACTTGGAAACTAACACTAAAATATTGATTCTGGTGACAACCAGCTGATCTGTGTGACAACTACAGCTGCAGACTAAATATGTAAGTTAATTATCCTACAAATCCTGGCTAACGCTACACAAACATTTAAGCAGCGCATTGACCTTCATCACTCCTACGACAAATTCCGCACATACAACACTCCGGTAAATTCTTACCATGTCGTCGGACTTGGGCGCGACAACACCCGCGTTATTGCAGCGCGCACAGAGACTAACATCATTTACCGTATTGCATTAATGCTTCTACAATCCGACAAATATTTATAACCGCGCTGAAGTTCTCCTGTTAAATGTACAAATTGTAAATCCTTTTGTCCTCCCGTTCAGACTCCTCACGTTGTCCCCTTGTGTCACAGTCGACCCGGTCCGAAAAAACAAGACAGAAACTTTAAGTTCCTATTAACCGAGACTAAGCAATTCCAGAGTGTCGGAAACTTAGAACCAGGCGAAGTTACACGTCGACGACTGTTGTCAAACAAAATATATTTAGAAGCTGGTGTAAAGCTGTCATTTAAAACAGTATATTTCACAAACATCGGATCATTTTGGTGGCGCTACAGACGTTGTGCTCGACTATGTTAAATGTAAAAAGGAAAACCCAAAATCACTGCTACACAAAGCAGGTGCACGAGGATTATCTATGCATTTTTGCATACTGATATGGGCACGCATATGCATGACAGGCTGTACTTTTTGTGCCGTCTGAAATCTGGATAATGTGACTTTCTTATTCCGGCGAGGGCAGGGCAGGGAGGGGAGGGGGCCACGGACCTGACCTCTACCCGGGCATGTGTTTCCAGGGGAACCGAGGGAAAAGTCGGATACTTCCTGTGTTGCTGCTGCTGCAGCTGCTGCCAGGAGCTAGAGAGATGCGAAAGAGGGAGAGAGAAATGGAGTTTCACTAAAGCCCGGAGTAGCAGACGGGATTTCGCTCGAACGCCGCCGAGTTAGCGAGCTGCGCCCGGGGGCCGACGGAGGAACAGAGCAGGGGGAGACCGCTTCAGCCCCGACGCTGGTGTTTTTTTTTATTTTCAGGGCTACGCGCTTGAAATGAAGCTGTTGAAACCAACTTGGGTCAATCACAATGGTGAGCGGAGCTGTCGCCTGGCCGCGCTGCCGGGATCCTCAAGTTGCGCTCCTCGCTGCTTCCAGCTAGCCGGGGCTGCGCCGGGGTCGGGGCTGCGCTGGGGTCGGCGCTGCTCCGCCGGAATGCCGCCTCTCCTCCGCCTCCTCCTCCTACCCGAAGCACCTGCAAGTTTGCCGATTCCCCCGGAACGTCTGCGGGCTGCTTTCTAGCGCAGAGTGCTTCCCCGGCGGCGCCTTCGCAGTGCCGCCGATGTTCGTGCCGGGAAGCCCTCGCCCGTCCGGGCCAGTTATCCATTTTGGAGTTGCGGCCAGGAGCCGGATTAGCTAGCTAGCTAAGTGCTGCGTCTCGTTTGGCTCATTTAGCCGCGCAGGGAGAATCGTGTGCGCGCACAATAAGCAGCCGGAACGGGCGACGCGAGCTAAAATAGTCGCATAAGTGGTGAAAAATGATGAATGATGAAAGCTTGTGTTACTAATTAGTTACATTTAAATAACTTCCCACTACTGAGAAATGAATGACCGTAGTTACCAAAGTGAGCGAAACCATAATAAACTTGGGGACTGTTCTCGGGGCTGAATAGCGCGGTTATACACAGGGCTCCCTGTAATGTTTAAATATAAAATATAGAAAATATTCCGTGTTAAGTATTACGCTAGCATTCATCTAAATAGCGAGTATGAGTATCTTTACCCGATTATACAATTTATTTAGGTTTGAAGTGTATTGGTAGACATTTTCTGCATAAGAACCGTCTGGGAAAAAGTATGAAGGTATGAAGTGTCACGTTGAAAATATCGTCTTTCCCCTTATATCTGAAGAACAGTTTGTAAAAAAATATATATATATTTTCTGAAATGGCACCTTGATATTGCTCTCTTTCAGGAAAACCAATATTTTCTGTTGACATCCATCCAGAGGGAACAAAGTTTGCTACAGGCGGGCAAGGTAAATTTTGGTTGAAACTTTAATTAAGGTAGACTTAACTTCCAGAAAAACGGTTTTATTTTAAGACTGTGGACCTAGCCTTAATATATGATGATAGATCTTTAAATTTAGGTTTTGTAAAACAAAATCTGTTTTAGTTTTTGGGTAAAGCAGTCATAATGGAGTGGAGCCTGCCAGTTTCCTGTTTCTTGGCCTCTTCTTTCTGTCTGTGATGCCTCTCCTCAGGGTACCAGGGGACCTTCAGTATGTCAGATTGCTGTTGGCTAGCAAGGATGTTAATTGGAGAAGTACTATCAGTGCTTTCCTGCTCTTTGGTGACCTTGGGGACTGTGGAGGACCTTTTTTTTTTATGAAAAACTATACGGGCGCTGATAACATTTCAGCCAAATGGAAATATTTCATCTGCCGAGAGACAGAACTCTGACCTTGGGCCACTCAAGCAGGACAGTGTTACAGTGTTACAACCTGTGTTTTGCTTTGGCAGGAGAGGACTCTGGCAAGGTTGTCATATGGAACATGGCTCCTGTCCTCCGGGAAGAGGATGAAAAGAATGAGAACATTCCAAAGATGCTGTGCCAGATGGACAATCACTTAGGTGTGGCGATGCCTCCCTTTCTTCTCAGTCCTTTTTAAATTTTTATATTACTCAGCTTTAGTGTGCAATCCTGTCAGAAGCATTGTGTGAAGGAGGAAAAGCCTTTGGTAATATCAGCTTTCTTTCTGTTACAACTTCAGCCTGCGTGAACTGTGTCCGCTGGTCAAACAATGGTGTCTACCTGGCTTCCGGCGGCGACGATAAGCTCGTGATGGTGTGGAAGCGAGCTGCGTGAGTCGTCTTGGCTAGTTGCACGAATGAAACTTTATCCTTTTTGCAGTGCAAAAAGTGTTATGTGAATGTTGTATATAAAATGACAAAGTAAAATATCTGTATTTGTGGGATTTTTAAATGATTCTGAAAAAATGTGTGTGTATTGTTTAAATACTTTGGACAAACGTAAAATGTGTTTACTGGCATTTGTAATAAGTGTGCTTGTTCTGTGACTGGCTCCCGAAATCTTTGGGAGATGGCCGCATAGTAAAAGTATCAGCTGTTATAAGTGAGAATCTTCAGAGCTCTGAGTCTGTCTTTGTACCTTTTAGATACATCGGCCCAAGCACTGTCTTTGGCTCGAGCAGTAAGCTGGCCAATGTGGAGCAGTGGCGATGTGTGACCATCCTTAGAAACCACACGGGGGGTAAGTGATGGAGAGTTTCGGGCCCAGCTGCACCTCACGCCTGATAAATCTACTTTACTGTTGGGCAGAAACATTGCACATAATGCACCCACTGTTACCTCTCATCCTTCTCTTATCCTCGTAATCGTTTGTAAATATTTGGAACAGTGTGCGTTTAATTTTTTTAATTTGCTGTTCTGAAATTTTAGACCCGTATGCCTCTTTTTGGTATGAATGATGTTGGTAAATGTGTTGGGGTCATTTAGATGTACCTCTGTCTTAGGGGTGGGTTAGGACTGTTGCCTGTGATCAAAAGTTCGCTGGATCGAATCTTGTGGCTGGTAGATTGATGCCAGCATTGGAGCTTTGAGCAAAATCCTTAAAAGCTACTCTTATCTGCACCTGTTTGTGAGCATGTGAAAACTACTCAATTACCCAATGGGAATGAGTAAAATATCAGTGTTCCATTTCATTTCTTACCTGATTACTGGACTGTTTGTTGTTTATTCAAGAACATGAAAGTGTCCATCAGCAGGTTTTAAGACCTTTATGTCTTTCATGTTTTGAAAGAGTTTGGCAATGGCATTAATAATTTGCACGTGATTTCAGATGTGATGGATGTAGCGTGGTCACCGCATGATGTGTGGCTGGCGTCCTGCAGTGTCGACAACACTATCGTCATCTGGAATGCACGCAAGTTTCCAGGTGGGCTGAGAGTGCAGAATCGAGCATCCACTCACGAGAGCAGAAGCCACTGGGCTCAGATGGCTGGGAGCTACTTTTGAGATGGAAAGAATCTGTGTAACTTTTAGTGTTGTTTTTGAACATAGTGTCCTTATACTGTTCATATTCACCCAGGTAAAATGCATGTGAAGGAGCCATTCTAGTCCATCTCCTAGTTATGTCTTCTGTAACTCATGCTTCTCCCATTCCACCTCTTTCCTCACTCGCTCTTTAGAGATTGTCACCACATTAAAGGGTCACACGGGTTTGGTGAAGGGTCTGACCTGGGACCCCGTGGGGAAGTATATTGCCTCGCAGGCTGATGACCACAGCCTGAAGGTTTGGAGGACGATGGACTGGCAGCTGGAGACAAACATCACCAAGCCCTTCAATGAGGTGATGTCACAAATACAGTCCGGTTGTGGCACATATGAACGTGGCAGGGCAGTTTATCTGAAAACCATCGTCGTTCTTTTTCCATAACCGTTTAAATACACAGTCATGGAGAGCTTGGAGTTTATCCCCAGAAGCACGTGGCTAGAAAAAGGGAGCATCCTGGATGGAATCCCCGTCCACAGTCGTGCACTTTGTGCAGTTTAGCTAGTTCACTTGACTGGTTACTGTGGGAGGAACCCTGAGTCCGCTGAGGTAGCCCATGCAAACGTGAGCGGGAACGCCACACACAGAAAGGGCAGCTGGAATCCAACCCTCATCCTCGTGGGACTGAGCCACTGTGTTCCATTAACTTTATATTGAAGTCTTAATTATTTTCCTTGCAGGAATGCAGAAAGCTGTAAGTTGATGTGGCAAAGTATAATAAAACACCACAAGTTAATGTGTAATCCAGTCCTACTGGTACTTCTGACTATATTGTATGGATACAATAGTCCAGCAGTTGATAGTGGTCTCTAATTAAATTGGAATAATTAGAGATGGAATGTAAAGCCATCTGGGATAACTAATCACAATTAGTTATCAATGTAGATGCAAATACTCGTTCATCTGACATTTGTAAGGGTATGTTAGTGGCAGAGCACTGGCCTGCTGTACAAAGTAAGTGTTCCTGCCAAAACACACTGCTGCTCTGGAAGTCCAGGGATGAGTGAAACTGGTTTACTTAAAATATCTGCTATAGAGTGACAAACCTCAGTCTGTCCATCTCTGTGCTCTTCCAAAAAGCGTTGCTTTTATCGTGATGCAGAAATTAGGAGGCTTCTCTTTATTTTTCCTACTTTTTTCAAGTTGTGTCAACTAAACAGGCAATGATACTGAAAGGCTCTTGGGCTCGTTTTGGCCTTTGGTTGCTTTATTAAAGATTAATTTGTGTGTATGTGTACATACATCTCAGTGTGGAGGCACCACTCACGTGCTGCGTCTCAGCTGGTCTCCGGATGGACAGTATCTGGTGTCTGCCCACGCCATGAATAACTCTGGTCCGACGGCCCAGATCATTGAGAGAGACGGCTGGAAGACTAACATGGACTTCGTGGGCCACAGGAAGGCTGTGACAGTGGTGGTGAGTGCAGCCAGGCCTCAGCTGTCCACTGAACGGGACGGCAACCCAAAGCATTACTGTGATGCCGGTCTCCTTTACTGGCAGTACCTCCTTAGCAGTGTCTGTGGGGGTCAATGTGCATTGTCTGCTTGTTTGAAAAAGACATTCACCAAATTCATGGTCATATGACATCATTAATATGAAGGACATGGTAACCAAATGCTTCCTGTCTTAGACAGAGTTGCTTTTTATTGGTAGTTGTAGTACTGTTGGCAGGCGTGTTTATAATAGATAAATGTTTTATAGAGACAGCTGTAATTTTACACTTGTTTATACAGCTGGATATTTTGAGTGTGGGAGGATGTTCGTGCTAATGATAAATTTGCCTCTCTGGGACTAGCAACCTTTTTCCTTTTTGCAAATCAAGATGCTGGATCCCACTCTTTCCTACTAGAAGTACACTGATATGGTATTTAAGATTAGTATCTGCACTGATCCATACCTATTATCAGCCATACAGCTTTGGAAAAGGTTAGAAGACCACTCAGTATTTTTAATAATATCTGCACTTTTAAATCCTGGTTTAATCCTGGTTCTGCTGGCAGAAGACAGCTGTACACAAGAACAAGGTGAAGCAGGAGACACTGGGAACGACCAGAAACCAGCCAGGTAGAGGGGGGAAGTGACTTTCTAATGCCAGAGATGACCATCAATTTATTTGACAGTTCCTCCTAAATTGGTGGGTGACCTTAAGTGACCTTCAATAGGAATGGGAAACATTAAGATTGCACAGTAAGGTACACAGTTATGGCAGTTCTTAGCAGACTCCTAGAAGCAGGTCTGAAGTCCCATGAAGCACGAAAGAGGCCCTTCATTAATGAAAAGCAGGGAAGAGCCTGGCTGGAGTTTGCAAAAATAAATCTGTTTTAAACATAACCATAAATTGAGAAATGTTTCGCTGTGGTCTCTTAATTTTTTCCAGAGCCGTATATGACCAATCCATATCCAATACTTGCTTATTTAGCTTTCAGCAATCTGTAAAAAATAGCTCCTATTCGTGGGATTTGTACAATCGCTGGACAGCTCTTGCCCGTTTCAGGCGTGATTTTGCGGCACTCAAGCTGAATGCTAATGCTGGCACTCAGTCTATTTGCCACTCGGTGTGTGAGCGCAGTGACTTCCGCCTGCAGTGACATCATGTGCATACCCTCTGCAGTAGGAGGAGCCTAAGAACATCAGAACAGTCTTTGTGAAAACAGTTTTGAGAGGTGGAATAACCCACTAAACAAAGCACACGCAATTGTGAGAGAACGCAAGTTGTTAGACTGTTTTGAGCACTCGTTACAGCTTGTGATACACGAGGGACTGGTATCACAGCTAAGTGTAAGTGGTGCTGTTGCCAATCAGAGAAATATTCTGGGACACTTGAAGCCTTCACTTGTGTATACTCTCTCGAAAGATATTTAAGTTGAACTGCAAATGCCTGAAGTGGTTTAAACAAGATGTACAAATGAGGCAGAACAGAACGTTATGTATGTTTCTAGTAGCCTAAAAAAACTTTTTTTGGGATACATATTTTCTATTTGTATTTACTAGAAAAGACCTCTGGTATCGGATCGGCACTCATCATCTGATACCCTCTGTTCCGGTATCGGAATCGTATTGTCAATGAAAAAGTGGGATGGGTGTACCTCTAATGATAAAAAGAGCTCTTGTATCGGAATCAGATCAGAACTGAAGCGGTGTGCATCAGCCTTCTCTAGTTCCTGCCCCTTTCCTTTTCCCCTGTAGAAGTTTAACCCGAAAATCTTTAAGAAGATGCAGAAGAACGGCAGCTCCGCCAAGCCCAGCTGCCCGTACTGCTGCTGCGCCGTGGGCAGTAAGGACCGCTCCGTGTCGGTGTGGGTAAGTGAGACGGCACCAGGTGCAGCCCCTCAGTCCTCCTTCAGAAAGAAGCAGCCCACATTTGCTTAAGGGATCTGTAAAGAATACACTGTCACTGCGTCACATTAATTGGGGTAATTTCATTGACATCCTGATTGCTGTCCTACAGACAGCACAGTGATGTTGAAATTTTTATTTTTTTTTACACCACTGACGTTTAGCGGTTTATTTGGCCTTTTTGCCTCAACTTGCTTTTGTGCTGAAAGGCAGCTGACATCGCTGTGTGAATGCAGCCTCCCAGGCTTGAACAGCGCTTGACTGTTAATGTGACTTGTTTATTTTTAGCTGACATCTCTGAAGCGCCCTCTTGTGGTGATCCATGACTTGTTCGACAAATCCATCATGGACATCACATGGTAATTCCCCAAACTGCTAGTGTCTCATGCCTCAGTTGGGATAGGTCCGCTGTTTCCTGCAGTGATGTTCCCTCTTTGGCGTTTACAGGACACTAAATGGACTTGGGATTCTCGTCTGCTCCATGGATGGGACTGTGGCTTTCCTTGATTTTTCTCAGGATGAACTTGGGGATCCCCTCAATGAAGAAGAAAAGGTATGGATATCTGTCATTTTGCTTTGAAATTCTGAAAAACCATACTTGGTGCTAATTACTTGTAGACAAATGTAAGACGTGTCCTTGGAGAGTGACATGGTTTACAGCCTTTTTCTTTATCCATTTTAAAAATAATTAGTGCTAAAGAAGGTCCCTAGCTGTACCGTGGTTACATATCCAGTTCCTTACCCACAATGCATGTAAATGCATGCATGAAAAATGAAGTTGTAGGAAAAGAAATGTATAAATGAGTTTATATAGCTGGATATTCTAGCAGTTATAGTTAAATACTATAAAATGGTATTTATGGTATTTATTTTTCTGGAGACCACAGTGTTGCAGTTCTGTTTTTTATGGTATTTCTGCATATCTCCAGAATTCAATCCACCAGAACATCTATGGGAAGAGTCTGGCCATCACCACACAAGCCCAGCTCTCCACCACTATCATCGAGAACCCGGAGATGCTGAAATACCAGCAGGCGAAGGAGGCAGCAGAGCCCCACAGCGCTGTGGGCCAGGAGGCCCAGGCACCGAAGCTCACCAGTGTGGTCAACGGGGAGTCGCTGGAGGACATCCGCAAGGTGCCGGCAGCAGTGACTCTGCCATAAGCCGTTCTTTGGCTGGCTCGCGGGCAGAGCTGATGAATGTACACAATGAGAGTGCTGAATCTGGCGTTTTCTCAGGTCGTGGCTCTCGGATAGCCAGGGCAGTACTTCACTCCTATATTATGAAATATCTTGATTAATTCTTTTTAAGAATAAAACCCTGACTTGGGAAGTACAGCCAAGGTGCATCAGTATGTAATTGTGGAACATTCTTACAAATATGCTGCCATGATTAGAGTACCTGCCATCGAGTTAGCATATCGCTATGTTTTAACCCTCAATGATGAGGTGGATTTGTAATGTATGTTGGGGCTGTGTCTGCAGAATTTGTTGAAGAAGCAGGTGGAGACACGGACGGCTGATGGCCGGAGGCGAATCACACCCCTGTGTATCGCCCAGCTGGACACTGGGTAAGGTGGTGATGCCTGTAAGGCTCCAGCTGGGGGTGTCGACATCTAGAGATCATGTGTGACATATTTAGTATAAAAATGTTTTTACTAAAACTAGCACAGACATTACAGACCTGAATTGGGAACTGCTGTGCTGTGCTGTTCTTCTGTTTGTTCAGACCTGTCTAGGATTATGCTACAAGTGTATAAAAGGTCTCTAGGAAGTACAGAATAACCAGTGCTGAATAGAATCTTTTTAACTTGTGTGTTGCCTCCCACCTAGGGATTTCTCTCCGGCGCTTTTCAATAGCGTCCCCATCCTGCCAGGCTCATCCATGTCCTCCCAGCTGACCCCCCAGGTGTCCTCTGACTCTAACACTGCCAACTCGCTGGGCCTGCGGCCCCCCCCTGACAGCCAGGCTGTGCCCCCCAGCAAGCCCACAGACGACACCAAAGACTGGTTAGCAGCTCCTGGCTCTGCTGTTGGCAGATCCCGTGTTTTCTTGGTTTTCTTCATTTGGTTAGACCTTAAGTGGTTGAAGAGGGCATGTTGACACGTGCAGTGCAAACGCACTTGTCTTTAATATTTGAAGGCTTACGTTTGTCCAGCAACGTAAACTTTTTTGCTTCTTTATTAGCATTCATTAGCATTTTTCATTAGCATCTTGTAGATTTTCTCAGACAAGTTTTTTTTACTTAATTATCACACATGAAGTTGAGACTGAAACATTCCATTTTGAGTACAAAGATTACACATCACACATTGTGTGACCTTTTTCGCAGCTTGTTTAGGGTATAGAGTGGGAGTACCGATTTATAGAATGACCATCAACAATACTGTTACACAGTTCGCAATAGAGGTGTGTGTGTGTGTGTGTGTGTGTGTGTGTGTGTGAGAGCGGGTTCTGGTTTCGTATGTTCTGGTTCCTAGGACCCACGGTTTGCCTTCTCTTTGTGCAGTGTTAACCCCTTGGGGACCTCTCCTGCCCCTGCCATGAACTCCACCTCCATGAAAGCCAGTCTCTTGCTCACCTCTGCAACTAAGATCGAGCCAATGAAGGCGCTGGATTCACGGTTCACCGAGAGGTCAAAGGCTACACCGGGGATCACCATCTCCTCCTCCTCTGTTGGCCTTAGCCCTCTGGACAGGTATGCGGCACCCGCAGGAGGATGCTATGGTTGGGAGGAGAGGAAATGTAATAGCTAACAGAAGGAGCTTCGTAGAGTGGATCTATTCGGCTATACAGTGAATGTTTTCAACTGCACTGCTTTATAGTCCCCTTTTGGAGAGATTAGTTAAGCTAAGAACGGCTGGCTTGCAGGGCTGGGTGTGGCTGTTCCCGCTACAGAGTGCTGGCTGCGCTCACTTAGGTGCTCAGCTCATTAGCATGCTGCGATACCTGAGCCAGACCAGACTGTGTGCAAAGTGAATGGTTCTTTGTGGGCGGCACTGCACAGAATGAAGGATGGGGGCGCTGTAAAGGAGACCAAGCCCAAGGAAGACACAAGCAGTGACAGCGAGGACAAAACGGTTACCGTCAAGTCGCTGTCCTTCAACAAGAGGAAAGGGGAAGTGGAGAGCGTGGAGGTGGTGGAGAAGAGGAAGAAGGGCCGGCCCCGGAAGGACTCCAAAGCCATGCCGCTGACGTCTCCGGCCAGCCAGCAGGTACCGGCCAGGTCGCATGTCTGCAGCGTGTCATGGAGACTTGGCGTGTGGCGATTTGACAAGGCTGTTTATTTGATGGAACTTCTCTTTGACCCATCGCTTAGGTGGTACCCTCACTGGAGAGGGAGCCCTCTCGCATCACGGCCCCCACAGTGGTGCTCAAGCTGCCCACTCCTGCCCCACAGAAGACCTTCTCCATCCAGGTCAGTCTGCCTCCACACGATGTCCTCATAACAAAGAGGGTGTATTTTAAAATTGCACCCAAGAAGTGTCTGTAAAACTCCCATTGTCAAACTTGCCTTTACTGAAGTTGCATACGGTTCTGCATCATGTGATACTAAAAGTATTTAGAGTATTTAGTGCTACAGTTTAACTTGGATGAGTAGAATTTAGTCTATCCCTGAGTGTGCAGTGTACTTTCAAGCAGCAGCATACTAAGTGCTCCTGGTGTCTTGTCAGGTGAGCGTGGAGCCATCGGTCCATATCGAGGTGGAGAACGAGGTGTCCTCGGCAGCAGGGGTGCGGTTCAGTCAGCTGCGGTGCGCGCGGCAGGGTCGCGAGTGGGACACGCTCCTGAGCAGCCGCGTGCTCGGCCTGGCCGGCAGCAGGCGAGTGGCTCTCCTGTCCCTTACTGATGTCACAGCAGCTCACGGCTACGGCATACTAGGCCTTCGGAGATGGGGGCCCAGCCTAGGCCTGAGCATGGAGTCATTGAACATGGTTCCTTTTGTGTTAACGGGCTCCTTTGTGTCCCCAGCGAGGTCATCGCCGTGGCCTGTGAGGACCGTATGTTATCCGTGTTCTCAGCCTGCGGGCGGCGCCTCCTACCTGCCATCCTGTTGCCTGCGCCCTTGTCTGCCCTCCACTGCTCTGGAAGCTTTGTCATGGCCCTGACGGCCTGTGCCACGCTCTCTGTCTGGTGAGACCTTTATTACCGTCACCTGTCCCTCTGGTCTTAAAACACACCTGGGTGGTGTTCCATGGAGCAGGATCTCTCCCCTGGTTTAACTTAAACTGTTAATTGCACGATCACAATTTCTAGCTTACTAGTACAAGACCTAGACCTTGAAGGATACAGTCTGACTTTTCAAGACCATAGTTTTAATTATATGTATGAACTATTTTCGTCACACCCCTGCTATTATTTGAAAATAAAAACTGTGGTTCAAAAATACAGAACGAAGCACATCCCATATTTTCCCATACATGACACATCACTTCAAAATGGGACACAGCATTTTATTATTCAGTATGGGACCAATGTTCACAGCAGTCTGTTTTCAGTTCAATTTTACAAACTCTGTAATGTTTTAGACCAGCATGGATGGAAAACACTTGTGGCATGTCTTAGTTTTTTTTTCTACTAGCAGAACTTTGTCTGTAAAGTTGACTAATATTGTGTCAAATCATTTGGAGAATCATATAAACAGCATTAAATAGTTATATCTGCATAACTCGCAGGAGCTTCAAACCACATAATAATAACCTAAATAATAATCACGCTTATTCAGATTCTAAAGATTGGAGAGTTTAGAGCTTTCTGTAC
>JAODKL010000040.1:31719989-31732804 GCA_026780765.1 Petrocephalus schoutedeni
CGCACTATGCAGGGCATACACTTACACACTATGCAGGGCATACACTCACGCACTATGCAGGGCATACTCTCATGCACAATGCAGGGCATACACTCACACACTATGCAGGGCATACACTCACACACTATGCAGGGCATACACTCACGCACTATGCAGGGCATACACACACACTATGCAGGGCATATACTCACACACTATGCAGGGCATACTTTCACGCACTATGCAGGGCATACACTCACACCCACTGTAGGGCATACACTCACACCCACTGTAGGGCATACACTCACACACTATGCAGGGCATACACTCACACACTATGCAGGGCATACACTCACACACTATGCAGGGCATATACTCACACACTATGCAGGGCATACACTCACACACTATGCAGGACATACACTCACGTCCTCTGTAGGGCATACACTGACATGTATATGTATATATATATATATATAGTATATACATGCACTATGCAGGGCACTATGGAGGGCATATGCAGGGCATACACACTATGGAGGGCATATACTCCATTTCATGGCAGCATTCCAGTCAAGGCATGATATATATTAGATATCACCATAATGTCATAAATAATTAACGTATATGAGATCAAATCCTAATCTCCTAATGATCTCACGGTGAAATCACCTCATGATATCACATGCCTGATATCACTGTGAGATGCCTATGACATCATACCGTACCAAGAGGTGGATTTAGTGATTTAGGCCCAAGAGACAAAGATAGATACAGCCCCTCCCTTACCTCATATTCTCCTGTATTTTAACCCATTAAGCTGAAACAGACTTGTGGAATGTTCAATAAACAATATATGTATCTATACATTTGGACAACATAGTGTATGGATTTCTTTCATCAAAGGATAATGAACATGATATTGCATGGGTATCATAATGATCTCACAGTACGAGATTGACACGTGGTCAATGTGTGATTTCAAATTGACCTCGCAGTTTTATCACAGAAGTCTAATAGTATAAGATAATCTATGAGATCAGTACGAGATCACTGCAAGATCACATTCTCGACTGGGATAGCTTAGGATTGCTAATTTTATATCTGAACAAACTACAAGACTTCCTTAGAATGGACGAGACCAAACTGGGGATGTTTGGTCATAATTCACAGGGCCACATTTGGTGACATCCAAATACATGCAATGCAATTTTATCTGTATAGCGCATTTTCACAACATTACATTGTCTCAAAGAGCTTTACATAATTTCTGCCCACATAAGCCCCCAGTGTGCAAGTCAGAGGTGACAGGGCAAGGAAAACTCCCTACTAGGAAGAAACCTTAGGAAGAACTAAGGTGGGAGCCCATCCTCCAGGGGCTGGCAGAGGAGTCAACTGGACAAGACAAAATGACAAAATCTTAATATGTAAAGTAAAGGTGTTGAAGTTTCTGTCTCTATGCAGTGGCAGGCAGGTGCTGGCACATAGGGGCTTGATTCTGCTTCTGATGACAAGATGAACAGTGGTACAGCAGCAGGGAAGAAGGGAGAGGCATCGCAGGAGCAAAGGGTAAGCAGGCAAGAAGGGTACATCAGCTCAAACACCCCACTATTGTTACTGTCAAGCATGGTGGTGGAGGAGTGATGATTTGGGCTTGTTTGGAAACCACAGGACTTGTGCACCTTGCAGTCATCGTGTCGATCAAGAATTTCTCTGTATACAAAGGTATTGTAGAGTCATATGTGAGGTCTGTCTGACAGCTAAAGCTTGGCTGAAAGTGAATCATGCAGCAGGACAATGATCCCAAGAACACCAACATCTCTACAACAGAATGGCTGAAAAAGAAAATCAAGGTGTTGCAATGGCCAGGCCTGAATCTGATTGAAATGCGGTAGCAGGACCGTAAGAGAGCTGTGCATCAACAAATGCCCACAAACCTCAATGAACTGAAGCAACAGGAATTTTGGCCCGCTCTTCTGTGAAGTGCCTCTGATGTGAGATATCTCACTGATAAATAAGACTGATAGATAAAGTCATACAGAAAGCAATTGCTTCAGGTGGTTCTACAAGCTATGGAATACTTAGTTTTTCCACACATTGCTTCTCCATTTTGGCTTCATTTTTGTTATAAATAAATAATGACATGGTGGAATCTATTGTGTGAGGTTACAGTTAACATGGTAATTTTAGAACATGGAAAGGACCAGATGATTTTTTATGTCCTGATATGTAAAACCAGAACTGAAAGAGGGTGTGCTTTCTTTTTCACATAACTGTGACAGATATGCTGTTATAGAAAATGAAGCATGTTTGAACTCTGTATTTTTAAATCATGATTAAACTGTAACGTGATGATTACTTTGGCTCAGAATAAAGTGAGGTGATGAGGCCTAATGTTTTGTAACAGTCGCTGATCTCTGCTGATCCCTTTTTTTACTTCCAAGTCCACGTGTCTCGCATCCACAGTCCTTGTATGATTGGGTATTCTTTTCCAATATGCCTAATATCGATGCCAAAACCTGGAACCTTGGTCTTTGTGTGACCTACCTCTCACTGTGGTATCTTGAGTGTCCCCCATGGAAAGTCCATATTCTTTCTGCCATCCTTGTGTCAGGTGATTCTGTTTGTTCCCCACCTGGAGCAAGTTTTACAGAATTAACTTTAGACTTATAAATTCCTTTCACTGCAGATAGTCACTCATTTGCACACAGTGCAATTAGTTTGTAGCTTTGAGTCACCGATAGTTCATCCTTGTCTTTCATACACAGAGCGCATTCAAATGTTGGAGGTTGTACTTTAAATGTTTTCCAACCCACTGGATATGAGGTACCCAGCTAAAAAAATGATTTACAGATGCTCTGCAGTGTTGAATAAAGCATCTTTCATGTATATAGCCTGTGACAAAGTTTATGCATTCCATATCTTATAGAGATTGTGAAGGGGCAGTTTTAAATTTCTTTCTAGGCCAAATGACAGAAACAATCCTCCGACTTGTCTGCGAATTTATGGTCTTGTCTAAAATGCAGTTCAATGGCAAGTATGTTTTGACGTTATATTTTAAATTTGTTCACTTCTGCAACCAATCTGTTTTAACCCAACATTTACAGATGCTGAAACTTCTATTTGTAAGAATGGCAATTATAAAATACATTTTTTGCACTTAAAAGTTCCTTCTGAGGGTGAAGGATAGTCATGTAAAATTAGACGTATGATACAAAAATGCACATCTACCAAATGAATATGAAATTTCTGATAAGCATAATATGTGTGGGTGAAAAGAATGCATTAGGTGTAAAATTCATAAATCGTTTAGTTTTTGAATAAGGTAAAAAAAATCATAAAACTACTGGTTTTCTTTCAAATGCAAATTCAGTGGATACTAAGTCTGTATAAAGAAGCTCTGCATTGCCTGCATGACTTTTTTTCCACCTGTGCAGTGGTTCTTTTACACCTGGAAGTAGGCACGTAAATGCCTGCGTGTACAAGTGAGGGAGCAGTTTGAGAAAGAATGTGTAAAGACCGCAGGGCCCTTTAAGAACAGATCCTGTTCTTAGGAAGCAAAACACAATGGCCAGACCAGTGTGGGATTACTCACAATTAAAATGGCTGCCACCCAATTAAAACACAGCACTCATATTCAGGAGGTGAACATCCCGAAATGCTCTAGAGATACTGCTATCAGCTTAATGTAACACACATAGTCTGCTACAGACAATCTCATTTAAGACAAAGCATCACTTTGTAAAATTAATTAATGTAACATATCGTATGCATAGTGTAATTATCATGAGGACACTAGTGATTAGCACTCTTCAGAACCCCTTGTCTATGCACGCATGCAAATCTAAGGGTGATACGGTCATTGAGATTGCCAATCAATCACGACGCATTTTCACGCCAGCGCACGCACCCCGACCCCGCGCTGTGACAGCAGAGACAAATGGCGATGTATTTAGGGAAACAGAATATCAATAAATACTGGGGGAAATGCATATACACCCTTGAGGGACATGAGCTTCGGGGCTTTTGAACAACCGTCCTGAAAAATGGGCCAGCAGCAGAAGCCGAGATTAATCATGGCACATCTTCCTGAGCGCCTCCTTCCTCTGACAGAAACGGACACTGCCTAATAAAACGTGAATATAAAATGCAGTCCTTGTGAAGTCAATGCTCAGGAAGACTCAGGCAGTGAGTAAGTAAGCTCTGGCATGGCACAAAGGTGATGCGCGCATGGGACTCGTCTCAAAGCACAGAGTTATTGTCCACGATGGCCCATAGATGCCTCAGGGGCATTAGGATGTATGAATTGGCACCCTCCAAATTACGCACAATTGCAGATGTGGTAAGTTCATGTTATAATATGGGCTGATTTTATTATCCCTCTGCTTTTGTCACTGCCAATGGTGATCAAATGAGCAGCATTTGAATGAGTATGCTCCGTGTTGATTTACTTGTCAGACATAACCCTGCTGTTTTATTTGATCTTGCCTTGTATATTTCTTATTTTTCTTAAAATTTTCCATTTTTTCCCTTAATAAGTGTGGTCCTAATTTATTGCTCTGCTACAAATTGAAGTTTCTGTGCCGCAAACATCTCTTGTCCTTCATATGTCGTGTGAAGATGTATTGAAGATGCATTCTGTAGCATCTTTATCAAGGTCAGGCATTGTCTTATTTGCTGACAGGGTCATTGAGGCTTTGCCATCTAAACAAGAATATGTATCAAACCCTGAAGCCTACCTCAGGGTTAAAACTCTTCGTGATTATCCTATCTTTCAAAGGAAGTACTTCAAACCTTGAAAATCTTAACACTTGGGTGCTCTATGAGTTTGCCCGAGGATTAAATGACACTGTGGAGTAATTTTATGCTTATTTACTTTATAGTGTATAAAAACAGCTATAGAACATATGTCATTCAACTTCTGAAGAAGCAGAAGTGGGAAACTGATTTGAAGTTATTTGCTGCACTAGGGAGATTTCCTATGAGATGTACACTGTGTTTTATAATAGGTGTGACTATGAAAATGGCTGTTCACCCAAAGCTGTTATGTTTTGTTTTCTATTTTGAAGCATTGTTTTAATCAGTTATTGTATGACAAGCCTGTCCTAGATGACACTAACGCACAGGATCCCATTCTTTCCTTTTGTGTTTTAACAAATGTACTAATACATTTACAAAAATTGCGGGGCGATAATTGTAAAACAATAGAAATGTCTTGGTCAGCTGGGCAGATAATGGAATCCCACACCTCAAAGTCAAAGGCTTGCTGTACTGAGAGCATAACATTGCTATTTTATTTTAAGCTTGTACTTAATTTCAAATGAGACTTGGGGTGGTTATTTGTATTAGATTAAATTTACATCCAATTGCAGATAATCATGTTTGCGCAGATCAGGGAGTCAGAGACAAAGTTAAATGGTGCCATATTATCTTCCTGAGAAGGGTGTAGAAGCCAAAATAACAATGAATTATATGGTGAGGATTTGATTCTTTGGTATTACTTTTTACAGCATTTATGACACAACAATATGCATGTTCCAGAACAACAGACAACTCTATTAGCTTTGCATCTGTCACATCTGGGCTGGAAACCAGTTCACAAGCTATTTGACACCTCCAAGTTGGTTCCAGTAAGAAACACACATCTGCTGTTAATCTTTCAAGATCACTCTGGTTGGCTTGATCTCGGGTTGGGTCATGTTTGCCAGTACAGTCTTGGCATTTTGGCCTTTAGGCCTGGATTTACTGTTGAGCTAGTGAAAGGATTGCTTCATGTTTGGTTTCTGGAATGTCTAGCTTAGCATTCTGCATTCTGTTTGCTGTGGACCCTACTTGTGTCTATGATTACACCTTTAGTTGCTCTGATGAAACTTGGCATTGAGTATGAACCAGCTGTTGTGTTTATGTATCTCCCAGTCAGTGTCTTCAGTCCTGTCACCACTGAGCACCACTGGAGACTAGTCTGTCAAAGAGGAACAGGCTGGCAGACACATGATCTGGCGTCATCGTGTGTGTTCACTGTGTAAGGTGTGTCCAATTGCCCTTACCTTTTTTATTAGTAAATAAAGTTCATAATATGTTTTTGTAAATCTCTTCTTTAGCTTTGACAATGAATTTCTGGGGGTTCAGATTGTACATCCCAGAGTTGTTTGGCACATGCATTTCAGGCTGTTGACCAGGGGCCTGTATCATGAAGCCAGATTTCTTGCTTAGACTAATAACTTGTTGGATTTAAGGTAACGCAGTTTAAATAGTCTGTCATCATTCATTTACATTTAGCCCAGACTACCTTAAATCTGACAAGATGATACAGGCCCCAGGGAAGATGCGACTTTAGATACTACTTGTATATCTTCTGCATGGTCCAGATATGGTCAATGTTACATCCATCCATCCATTTTCTGAAACTGTTTGTCCTATTCAGGGTCGCAGGGGGCCCATACCCTATCCCAGAGGCTACAGACACAAGGCAGATCAGTGTTACATACACCAGTTATTATTCATTTAATTTACAAACTTAAGTTTAACTAAGAGCAATAAGTTCCCTTGAAAATATGTGTCAAGAAAAGCCACTTGGGTGTGAAATTATGTGTTTGTAAGATTTATCATTGTCATAACGGGGGACTCTGAATGAAATAGTATTTTAATGAAGCAATCTCAGGTGTTTTTGCATGTGAGGATTTTGCATATTAAAGAGTAATTCCATAAAAAAAAAATAACAGAAATGTCTGCTAGTCCTAATAGCAATTATAAGTCCTTGGACATTGTAGGAATTCCATTATAAAGCAGAATATGGATTTAACGAACACCGAAGGCCAATAGTCTACTCAGGGAAACAGAACACTTTTTACTCGCTTCTGAAGAATTTATAAAGCAAAATTCAGTTAACATAAATTTCTCACAGATCCAATTAGAAATGGTTTAAACAGCAAGGATTATGATTGTCTCAGAGAACGCATTCGGCGCTTATGCAATAGCACTGGAGGTAAACTTTAACCTGATTTTAAAAACATATATTGGACAATCTATAAAAGGAATAACAACAATCCTACCACCTGCCCACTGGAACCAATCCCTTCCACAATGCTCCAGACAATCTTGCATGACCATCTCCCCTTCATCACCACTATAATTAATAGCTCTATAACATCTGGTCATGTACCAACGGCATTCCCATCTCGAAGAAACCCACTCAAAATCCCTCAGACATCAGCAACTTCACTTCTCTCTTTTCTTTCAAAAAATCTTGAACACACAATTTATAATCAGAACAATCTCCAGGATCCTAACCAATCTGTCCTCAAAGCAACACGTTCCATGCCCTCTTGATCACTAGAAGCTACATGCTGCCAGGGTGGCCTAACTGTCATCTGTCCTCATTCTCCTTGACCTTTCATTTACAGCATTTGGTTTCAACAGCTTCCAACAGCTTTCAACAGCTTTCAACAGCATTCGACACAGTCAACAAGACTCTCCTGTCCATCCTTATGAGTCTTGGAATTTGTGGCTTAGCATGGCAATGGCTTGCTTCCTAGCTAGAAGGCCGTCATATCAAGTGACGTGGAAGGGGTCCACATGTGCTCCACACAGACTACTGGAATTCCTCAGGGCTCGGTTCTGGGTCCTCTCTTGTTCTCCCTCCACACATTACGAATAACATCTCTTGGTGAGTTCATACCCTCACATGGGATCTCATACCACTGCTATGCAGACGACACCTATCCTCTCCTTACCTCCCTCAGACACTCAAGACTCCACTAGGGTCTCTGCATGTCTAGCAGAGCTCACATCTTGGATGACAGCTCATCAGCTAAAACTCAATCCTAGCAAAACTGAACTGCTTTTCATCCCAGCTGATTCATCTTCACACCAAGAACTTGTGATCTCTCTGGACAACTCGCTGATCTGTCCTTCAGTCACTGCATGCAACCCAGGGGTTACCATGGACAGTCACCTGTCTTTTTCCTCACATATTGCTAATTTTTCCCACGCATGTCAATTTCTCCTCTTCAATATCAGAAGGATTTGTCCATTTCTCTTGACACAGGTCACTCAATCCATTGTCAGCTCACGTCTTAAATACTGTAACTCGCTCCTAGCAGGTCCACCTCTGTGCACCATTCGTCCTCTGCAGCTGATTCAGAATGCAGCTGCTTGACTCATTTTATACCTCCCCAAGTTCTCCCACACCACTCCATTGTTACGCTCCCTCCACTGGCTTCCTGTAGCTGCCCCGCATCAGATTAAGAACACTGATGCTCGCCTACAAAGCCAAAAATGGTCCAGGACCCTCTTACCTAAAAGAACTCATCACACCCCGCACTGCACCATGCTCTCTCTGATCCTCCAGCACTGCTCGACTGGTCCCACCATCTCTCAAAGCGGAAAGAAGACATGCATCTAGGCTCTTCTCAGCTTTGCACTAATGTGGAGGAATGAACTTCCCCTAGATGTCTAAATAGCTGAGCCATTGGGTGTCTTCAAGCAACGACTAAAGACCTACTTCTTTCAGAAGCACTTGGAGTAGCACTTCCGGTATTATACTCTTAAAAAAAATAAAATTTCCCTTACATAGTGTTAGACAGACAGTATTCTTAGCCTGGGTTTTATTGAACCAGTATCAGAAAGTATTCACTAATGAAGTTTTTAAGGACTTATGTAAGTCGCTCTGGCTAAGAGTATCTGCCAAATGCTGTAAATATAAATGTAAATGTATAATCATTAAATTCATTTTTCCCTATGCCAGAGTAAAAATGTTTTAGCGAAACATTAGCCCCTGGATGTCTGAATTATATGAATGTATGAAAAAGCCTGATCTCAATCTAGCTGGCCAGCAATGTAAGAACTGCATGTGCATAACATGCAATGTTAGATTTCATATTGCACTGCATCCAGATATATACTGCATCCATTTTTCGAATTCAGTTCAAAATGACCCCATCTGAAATTGTGTTTTTATTCAGCGCTGGGACCAGTTTTTACGGCAAAACTATGGTACCTAGTGTGGTGGAAAAACCCCCTCTGTTAGGAGGGATTAGGGAGTTTCCCATTCCTAGGGTTGCAGGAGGGAGGGAGCAGGTTTGATGTCAGTAAGAGCAGTGGGGAAACATAAGGCCATAAGGCAAAAGTCCTAGCTACAGAAAAGATGTAAAATAACATCTGGGTATCAGGGAATAATATATAGAATTGGTGTATGGATGGATATTGGTGGCAAGAAACCAGTCATGTAAACCTTCAAATATATATGAGGGAGTAATATCGTGAATAATCATGAATGACCCCAGTCACCTGACTCCCCCAGAGCCACTAGCAGTGACCATGGCCTTATATCAAACTTGCATGATTACAGCACACGATTAGCCTATTTCAGTTTTGCTCATTAATACTCTAATAAGGGTCATTTCACATATTAAGCAAGCAGCACATTGTTGCCTCATTATCTCTGTATAAATGTTAATGCATAAATTCAGTCTTTTATCCTTTGAAATTTTCTGTCAAAATCAAATCTCAGATTAACCATATATCACGCGGGATGATTATCTTCCCTCAGAGTTTGATAGGAGATTAAAATCAGGTTTCATATGCCACACTAAGATGAAAGGTACTTATACATTTGAGACTTAACTTCAAATACATATACTACATATTTGTATATTACCAAAAGTATTAATTCAAATATTGAATTAATGTGTTCCAATCACTTCTCAGCTTGCTTAATTTTCACCAGTATACTTCCAGGAACTGACTTAATTTGTAACAATTGTAACACGTTACATAAAGAGAGATAGCCATTATTAGCATGTTTATCCTGTGGATGGAAACCAATGGGAATATAATTCTGAACAAAGAGTAAATGGCAAGAACTTTGCTTGCAATGTGATTTCACATAAAAGCTGAAAAATGAAAACAAAATGTCTGCTATCAACTGATTCTAGACTCCAAGCGCGACATCAGTTTAGTTTTAAGCTGTGAATCACAGGCCATTATCTTCCGGAAGACATGGAATAGGCTTACTTTGACTATCGCCATCACTTTGACCCAGGGTAGGTCAACCCATTAGACAACATCCTCTTAGCCATCTTCTAAGGGAGCGGCAACGCTGCAAATCACTGGGCTAATCATTGTGGGGTCCTCTCTCCAGGGTCGTGGGGTGCCTTCCTGCCTGTGTGTGTGCAGTTCCCATAACTTCCAAATACACAAGACTGTGCCTCCACTGACAGACACTGTTACTGGATAAGCAAGGGAAATTGACGTATGGAAGCATTAGATGTAGTCAGAAAGTGTTTAAATGGTTTTATAAGCTTTAATTAAATGTGAAAGGCTTTGTATCTACTTGTAAATGGGCATATATGTTAGAAACAGAACAAAGGCTCAGATATTTTAGGACTTCTCGAAAAATAGGATTAAAAAGAAAAAACAACAAAGCCAGCAATCACAGGAAAATGGATGATGGCAAGTACTCTTTACAGACCTTCATTTGACACTGTGACATATTTCCTCAAACTGACAGGTACTGGCCATTACACGAGCATAGAGAGGACAGCTGTCATTTTGTAACTTTCTTCCTAATTCCTTGTCCCAGACTGTGTCATCAAGAATCAAGGATTCCCCTAAGTGCTTGCAGGTAGCTATGGGAGGCCAAACAATTCAAAAGCCTGGCCAAGCCCTTCACTGTCCAGTCGGGTCATGCACGCTGTCCAGTTGCACAGACGCGCTGTCGAGTCGGGTCTCTCGCGCTGTTCAAATGTACAACTGCGCTATCGAGTCAGGTGGCCCGTGATATCCAATAGCACAGTCCAGTTACAGGAAAGAATTTAATAAGCAGAAATCGGCAATAGCTAAAGAATAAATGGTTGCCATCAAAGAGATCGCTAAAACATAAATGATATCTTTATCAACTCAATTTTGCTTACAGGTGATGTGGCACCCATGACATTTTTAGGGCTAGGATTATTTGCAGAATTATTATTGTGTTTGTGTTCCTACCTTTTTGGTTATTGTCATTTATTGGTAACACTTCATTTCATGGGGCAAATATACTTAATAATAGCTCAGTTATGGTTGAAGTACAAATTATGAACAAATATAGTCCCTACTTAACATAAAAGATGCATTACGATTCATTAACTTGTGTTATTCATGACTTGTTCTTTCTGTAGTTCCTTCATTAGTTCACAAAGGTTTATAGAATTAACAGATATTATAACATATATAGTAACTGCTGTCACGATTCATTAGTAATAAATATATGAAATCAGTAAGTATCCAAGACCTGTTGCCTTCTGTTCTACTACTTGCTTTTGCTTGGGCATAGGCTGTGTTCAGTCTTAAGAGGACATGACATAAAGTCTGACACCGCTATTTCCTTTTTTATTATTTTTAAATTTTTTCTCCACAACGTTAGGTACCAGTAGGCGTTCAACCGGACAGTGATGCGTTGCCTAACGGGGTCGCGCGCTACGTTCAACCGAACAGCGCTGCGCTGCCCAACGAGGTCGCGAGCTACGTTCAACCGGACAGCGATGCGCTGCCCAGCAGGGTCGCTCGCGTGCGCTATGTTCAATCGGACAGCGCTGCGGTTGGTTCGGATCACGAATCAACAGTGATCCATTGCACCACTATGGAATACATTTTAAAAGTAACCCTCCCAACGCTGGTCATAGTCCCATATGTAACCAATTACAATTGTTTCTTATGCAAAGTACATGCATTTCAAAGGAGAAACATAAAGTACACGGTCTGCCATACTTAACGAGACTTTCACAGTGTGTGTAGAGTATTCGTGTGATGCTCTCCTAACATCAAAGGCTGCGCCCTGAGCTGGCTTGGCCTTCTTCATGGTGTAATTGAGGTCATTACTTAGATAGGAACTGCGAGTGTAAATCAGCAGCTAACCGGTGAATAAGCAAACATTGAAAATTCTGTCGGTCTGAATAGACGAGGGCTTCTCATCTCTGCTTGAACAGGGAGACACATTTTAACCAAGACCAAACAGCAATGAAATATGCCCTAATAAAAGGTGTTACACTCGTAAGCATAATGTGAGTGTTCTCCGCAGAAAGAATGTTATAAAACCACAGGATTAGTCAGTGGGTATAATGAGTCTGAACACCTCCAGGAATGACTTGAAGTTTTGTCGATGCTCTTGCCACATCTGTCATGGTCCATTTCTTCACAGACAGAGAGTGACCTCGGTTGAAGCTGTGTGGCCCATCCTTTTGTCTTGCTCAAAATTAATTTGTTGGCTACTCTGAGGCAGACTGTAAAGTAAGATAACAGCACTCAGTCTGCCGTGAATTATAAAACCCACGCATCAGGGGGCAGTGGAGGGGAATTTATGGTGCGTTTTCTGGCCTAGCTCACTCTGTGCCTACGTAAATGCCAGGTGCAGGAAAGCGGGAGTCAACACATAGAGCATTGCACTTGTATTTTTGGTGGCTATAGTGATCTCATTCTTTTACATAAACCATCTCCATATATTCCCCCCTTTTCCATAGACTGAACTGGATACAATATAGCAATATTTCAACCAAATAATTCGTATTTGAATTCATAATAACTCACAATAACTCACAATAATTCATAAAAATTCATAATGGTATATAATTCATAATAACCTCAATGTTAAAAGGGTGCGAGGAATGTTCACAAAATTGGTCCGGGAACAACAACAACAACCTAATATTATTATTATCCATCCATCCATCCATCTTCCAACCTGCTTTTTCCCAATCGGGGTCGCGGGGGGTCCGGAGCCTCTCCCGGAAGCTACGGGCACGAGGCGGGGAACAACCCAGGATGGGGGGCCAGCCCATCGCAGGGCACACTCACACACC
>JAODKL010000040.1:31772190-31785449 GCA_026780765.1 Petrocephalus schoutedeni
GAGTGTTCAGGACTGGGTGGTGGAACATCAGACCAGACTCCTGGTGGCGTTTGAAGGGGCCAAGGACCGACTGAAGGTGGCAGCAGACCGACGTATGACGGTGCATGATTATCGTGTGTGAGGTTCCCTCTTAGTTAGTGGTCAAGTAGTGTATTTGTGATTGTGGGGTTAGGGGCAGGCACAAAATCCAAGATGTGTGGAGTTCAATGTTGTATCAGGTTGTGCGAGCCTCTAGAGAAGGTGGCTCAGTATATACGATTGCACCGGTGGAAGATCTGACTAATACAAAGCAAGTACATTGCAGTCTTTTGAAGGCCCAGGTCCAAGCAGAACCTGGGGCAGGTGCCCCTGAGGAGGCCCCTGTGGAGGAAGTGGTTTCGTCCCCCTCGGAGAGTGGAGTCCAGTGGAGTCGGTAGGGGTAGGTGCTGCCGGGCCCTCTGCGACTAATAGGCTATCAGGAGGGGATGGAGTTCCCCCTCCGGCTTCGGGTAGTATTTCTAGGGGGGTGCCAGGTGGGGGACCTGTAAGAAGGACCACTCAGGCCACGGCTGGACAGCATTCTAACATTCATCATTTGCCACAGGCAGTGAGGGCCCCAGTGAATGATCAGGGTGGGCCACGGGATGCTAGTTTACAGTCTGTGATGGGGTTGTTTTGACCTTGGAGTTGATCGGTCCTCCTGGGGTAGGCATTGCTTATCGTCGGGGTGATGATGCAAAAGGCGGGGATGGAATGTGGCCAAGTGGGGAATATTGATATTTGCCCTATTGGTTCCCCTGTGTGGGTGTGGCTTAGCGCTGCATATATAGGTGGATGTTGGGTATGGCACTGACGCAATTCCTGTTGCTGGCGGTGGAGGTAGCAGTTGTGGTGTGGGCACGCAGGGGGTTAATTGGTGCACCTGTTATCATCCCTTAACCATCCACTGTGGTATGCTGAGGATCGTGTGGCTGGTGTAATGTCCTGGTGCCGGTAAGCTCTAGGTTTTAATGTGTGCCCCGCGATTCTACCTGCCGGAATTAAGCGGTTTGTGTTTTTGTAGTTGGGGAGGTGGTGAAGGCAGCCTCAGCAATGTTATAAGTCCTCAGGCTGGCGGTAGGTATATTGGGGATATTAGCGGGGTTATTCACCTGTTAGTGTGACCTGTAATTATTTTAAAATATTACAGGTTTACTGGGAACGTGGACCCCGCCGCTGTTTTGTTTTTAGTTTTGTCTGTTTTACATGCAATCGACACCGGCGTATCCTGTGGAGCTCGTGGGAGATTTCTCCCAGCCTGTGTTAGGACTAGGGGTAGCCCAGCGCGGAACCTCGGTGCCCGGAGCTTCTTGGAGTGGTGCCGATTCGTGTACAGCCTATATACTGCCTCAAGATTGTGTAATTTGGTTTTCTTTGGTTTGTTTTAATTTATTTTGATTGCTGTGATTTTGTATGTGTGCTTTGGGTGGTCAAGCAGGCGTTGCATGGCCGCGGAAAGCGGCTGTACCATACTAACCTGGTGTCTTGCTTCTTCGCTTGTTTCAGGGCTAGTAGCCTTGAACAGCACCCTCCTAGTTGGTGGTGGACCTCACTAGTGGGCATGTGCAGTATAAGTCACTGGTATTAGCTCACTAAGCTCGTGTGGGTGGCTGTCTGTGCTCCTGTGAAGTACCCACGGAGGTCCCGCCTGTGGAGCATTCCTGGTCTAGGGATCAGTGGTGTTTTCATCTGGGGTGGTCTGCTGCAAGGGTTGAGTGCCATGGGGTTTTAGCTCTATCGTGTGCAGTACGGACTATTGAATGTAAAACTTTTTACTGATTCATGTCTCTGGCCCTGTCCGGTGAATCGCACCTGTGTGTTGTATTGGGGTGTTGGATTATCATTGTCCCCGGGTGCAGTGTCCCTGGGGTGGTGTACTCGGCTATTCATAAGGGTATTGTAGATCGGTCCGCCACACATGTACCAATCTGTTTTGTTACCTGCAGGTACGCCATTTTGTTAGAACATTGTCCCAACCCACCACTGAAATCTATAAGATTCAATTATAGAGATTCCAGACAAATGTAAACATTTACTTTTATAATATTTATGGTACTGTCTTTGGAAACACAACACCTAATACAATTCATACTGCATGGGAAGGGGAACTGGGGAGGGAAATCTCTGACTAGGATTGGAATGCTGCACTAGGTAGTTAACAACACTACAACCTGTGCACAACTCAGTTTAATTCAATTTAAAGTACTTCACCGCATTCATTATAGCAAAACTAAGTTGGCTAAGATATATCCTGATGTTGATGAACAGTGTGATCGCTGTCATCTAGATAAAGCTAATTTGACATATGTTTTGGTCCTGTCCCAGTTTCAGGAGGTACTGGTCAGTAATATTTAAGACTTTATCAGATGCATTTAATTTGGACATACAACCCAATTTTGAAATGGCTATTTTTGGTGTTACAATGGATGAGGTCTTAATTCATAAAAACAAGGATGCCTTTGCCTCTCTTCTTGCAAGAAGACAGATTTTATTAGAATGGAAATCTGTACACCCACCTAGGATCTCACAATGATTTAGTGACCTTTTGCTAATTCTAAAAATGGAAAAAATTAAATACTCTTAGTCTGTTAATAAACTTTAAGTGGAACCCACTGTTATATTTTGAAGAAACTGAGCCATTACATTTGACTAAGCCTTAAATGAGCCTTTGTGACCAAGGTAATATGTAACTTCCCCTTTATGGTCTTATGTATTATTGTTGTTAGTGTGGCTTAGAGGGTGGGTAGAGTGTGTCATGTTTGCGGCGGGAGGAATGACCCATCATGCAGGCTGCGGGGTTCAAACCCTTCCATGGGGCATTTATTGATGGAATCAGGGAAACACGGGAGCCGAAAACAACTGACAGCATCTGACAACCGACAGGGATGACTGGACTTGGACTGACTAATAAGGGGTAGAACATCAAGGGACAAACAAGGCAGGTGTGCTGGGTTTAACCAGGGGATTGAAACATAAGGCAAAGCTCAACGAGACTCAGCTGAGGCTAATCAGGCCACGCCTGAGAGAAACACAGAAAAGAAGACACGCAGGGCTGAGCGTGACAGTTTTTGTTGTTAAAAAAAAAAGGAACGTCTTGATTGTTTGCATTGTATGTACACATTCTTGTCCTTTTTTCTATATAAAATATTAAAAAAAAAAAAAACTTTTACTTTATCATTTTTGAGAAAAGGCACTTTGAAATCCATGCTGTCATACACATTTGTTTATATCAGCCATAGGTGATATACCATCTGAAAGACATGGTTCTAGGCTATTGGTGCACAAAATTTGGTCAACTTTTACTGTACCATTTCTTAAGAAAACACACTTTTAAATCCACACTTTTACATGCTTATACAGGTATGACATGCCATTTCTCAAAATTTTCCCATAATGTATAAAATATTTTATACAAAAATAAAACACAAATTCTAAGCATATTCACACCACATGAGGAGCTGAGTTTCACTCTGTGAGCATTGCAAGTGTGTTGGTGTCATGTTTGTGGCGGGAGGAATGACCCATGATGCAGGCTGCTGAGACAGATCCCCTTCTGGGGCTTTTATTGTCGGGAAAAGGGGAAACCAGGGAGCCAAAACAACAACTAACAGACAATAACCGACAAGGGAAACGAGACGCAGGCTAACTAATATAGGGCAGGACATCAAGGAGTAAACGTAAGGCAGGTGTGCTGGGTTAACAATGGGATTGAAACACAAGGCAAGGCTAAAAAAGACTCAGGTGAGGCTAATCAAGCCCCGCCTGAGGGAAACACAGCGATAAAGACCCACAGGGCGGGGCTGATCATGACAGTTGGATTTGAGGTTTTACCAATTCCTTGCCAACTCCTTGGGAGCTTTCCTTCCTTTCCTCTCCTGTTCCAATATGGATTCAGTGTCAAGCAGAGTTGTACAGGATGTGGAACAATATTACAATACCTCTGGAAACCTTGTTTTGTTTCTATATGATATATTAAATTCAACTTAAATTCTTAAATTCAACAATCAGATCAATTTTGTTGTACAAAAAAGTTTCTTTCAGCTGAGGCAGATAGCTAAGTTAAAGCCTGTTTTGAACAGACAAGAAATAATGAAAAAAAATTTCATAAATAGTTATTCATGCTTTTATTACAACTCATCTGGACTACTGCAATGCCCTTTATGTTGGGGTTAACCAGGCTTCCCTTTCACGTCTTCCGCTTGTCCAGGATGTTGCTGCCCTATATATATAGATGAGAATTGAAAATTAATGATGTTTTCCACCTGTGTTTTATTATTCATTTCCACCCTCAAAAATCACATTTTATCACAAAAATATTTTATACATTACGGGAAAATTTTGAGGAACGGCCTGTCACACTTTGCTTGTCTAAGCATGTAAAATCGTGGATTTAAAAGTGCGTTCTCTTAAAAATGGTACAGTGTGTCACGATTGCGGCGGGAGGAATGACCCATGATGCAGGCTATAGGGATAGAACCCCTCCAAGGGGCGTTTATTCAATACAAAAAGGGGAAACATGGGAGCAATACTTACAGCGTGCATACACAAGCATCGACAACAACCGACAAGGGGAACGGGACACAGACTGACTAATTAGGGTAGGACATCATGGAGTAAAGACAAGGCAGGTGTGCAAGGTTAACAAGGGGAATAAAACACAAGGCAAAGCTAAATGAGGGACAGGTGCAGCGAATTTAGCCACACCTGAGGGCAAAACGAGGGAAAAAAACACGCAGGGCGGGACTGAGCGTAACATAAGGGTGTGCACTCCAGGCGCGGCAAACCCCCAGGGAGGGGCCCCAGGGGACCGGAGGACAGGATGGGAACACGGAGCCAGAAGACAGAACCTGGAAAACAAAAGCACTCAAACACAGGGCACAGGAAACAGAACAGAAACACAAAACAGGCACAACGGAAGCAGGACGGACAAAAGCTGACACACTACAGGCAGGGCAAGCAGGCACAGGGGACACAGGAGGGACACGCACCGGGGGAAATGAGGGACCAGGAGGAACAAAAGGACCGGGGAGAGACATGAGGAAAAAAGGCAGACACAGGGGGTAGAAAACCAGGGGCCGGGGGAGAACGGGGAGCCCGAGGGAGCCCCCCCCCTGGCGAGGGACGGCCGCCGCAGGGACAGCAGGCGACCGGGAGGCAGGAGCAGGAGGGGACCCCAAAGGGGCCGAGGAGGGAGATGGAGGGACGGGTGAAGGGGTCGAGGAGGGAGTCGAAGGGGCCACCCCGGAAGGCGAGGACGGAGGCAAAGCTGCCGCAGCACCAGCCGGCGAAGGCGTCACCGACCGATGAGGTCAGAGGGGGGACACCGCAGATGACCAACGAGGCGTCGGAGGCAGGACCACCTGTGGTCGAGGAGGCATCGGAGGGGGACCCGGAGGCGACCGCCGAGCAGGAGCCGGAGGGACCACAGGCGCCCCACGAGCCCCCGACAGGGCAACCAAGGGCGAGCCAGGGGGCAGGGCGGGCGGGAATCGGCCCCGACTCAAGTGTCCCCGCCCTTTCCAGGATCTGGAGATAAGGGGCCACCGCCGGGTTTTGCCCCTCCGCAGGCATGGTGGAGGAGTCCCACCCCCAAGAGCATCTACGGCGCCTGTCAGTGGCAGACCGCAGTTTCATCTAAAGTTCGGAGTGAGATTACATTTGTGTCTCACGGTTAATGCGTGAGACTTAAGATCCCTGCCAACTAGAGCTGTAATACTCGGTTCCTTTTTAGGATTAGGCTCCCTCTGAGTCACTCACTAAACTGATCCAGGTGTGCGACTCACTTGAGTCACTTGAGTCCGTATTGCCAAATCGCCAGCCGAAATGTTTGTTTTTCGTAGAAGAAAGTATACGCAGCTTGTTATGAGAATGAATGCACTTCGAAATAAATCAATTAATTAAACAAAGCATTACAAATCACACTGTTGAATGAAGTCTAATCAGTGACCAGTGTGTGAACAAGTCTGTGTTGCGCTACGCCACGAGGCTGAAGTTGGCTCCTTATTCGGCACTTCCTTTTTCGCAAAATCCGTTTCACCTTAAATAGGCATAATGCGTGATCTGCCACTTTAACAACAATGTGTCTGCTCAACAACAAAACGTCCGTTCAAAACATTAATACCATCTAAAAGAGCAATTATTACACTTACTACATTAAGCGTTTGAAGATATTTTACTGTAGAGTTTCAAAAATAATGCCCTATGAAATATGCATTGTTTTAAATAAACGTGTAATCTGTCATATTTGCAGCAATTTATCTGGTCAACATCTAAACGTCTGTTCAAAACCTCAATACCATCTGATAGAGAAAGGATTACACTTACTATGTCCAGAGTTTGAAGATATTTTACTGTAGGATTTTAAAAATAATTTCCTCTGAACTTGACGTTGTTTCCCGTTAAGACGCATTAAAAATCATTGTCTGATCTGTCATATCAAAACGTCTGTTCAAAATCTCAATACCATCTGATAGAGAAAGGATTATACTTACTATGTCCAGAGTTTGAAGATATTTTACTGTAGGATTTTTTAAATAATGCCCTTTGAAGTTGGCATTGTTTCCCATCAAAACGTATTGAAAATCAATGTCTAATCTGTCATATCAAAACGTCTGTTCACGAACTGAGCGTGACTGTCACTCTTTTCAATCTTTTGTCGCACACTCCCGCCACACATTGTGTTTCTCACGCGGAAAAATAATATGTAGGCTAATATGCCACAGCGTCCAATATTTCTCAGACCGTGCCTCACTATGAAACAAGCACGTCTCCGCTGGAGTCCGAGAGTATGTCATTTACCAGCCAATCAAAAAAAGAAAGAAAATAGCAGTATTGCCTCTGGGTAAAATGCAACACAACAACCAGTGAAAAGGCATCCTGGAATTCTTCACGTGATTCTGCTACTTGTAACGTAATCTTCCAAAAATTTCGTTGACCCCATCCATAGGAGCTCCGAGCATCACTTCAAGCACAGAGTAAGTCATCATCTGTTTTAATGTTACAACAAATTCACAACTTGTTTGACACAAACAGTGACAACTTGACTGCTGTTAGAGAATGTTGCCCATATAATTGTCATCAGTTTTTCAGTGCTGAGTGTCTGTAGCCTAAACTTAGCCAAGAGTTTTACAGGCTGTTCACTGACAACACCTGTTCAGAACACGTAATGTAGGTCAGTGTTTCCCAACCTTTTTGAGCCACGGCACATATTTCACATTAGAAAAATCACAAGGCACACCACCAAACAAAAATGTCACAAAAAGTATATTTATTGAAATATAATGAAAAATGAAAAAAATTGCTGGGAAAAAAACGTTTTATCCGTTGCCTTATCAGGGCTCTCAAGTGTCACGCATTGAGCATGACAGACACTATTGCCTGTCTTCAGGCTTGAGACTTGAGAGCCTTGCCGATGTCTATCATCAGCTTAACTGTGCGTTTTATTTTAATACATTTTATTTTTATTTTTTTATTTTAAACATTTATTTTAATTTTTTTAAATATTAGTTAAACAAAGAAGTGATATTGGTGAAATTATCACTGAAAATAAACAGTTGAAACTGACTAATCTTTTGTGACCGTCTTTAAAAACCGGTTGGTTCTCAAAAATAAGTATTTGTACTCAGCCTCAAAAAATTGGTATTGGTGCATCCCGATCGGTGAACCTAGTGGCAATGAGGTTTGCTAGACCCCTTGTACTGGGGCACATGCCCCTGTGCAATCTCATGGTTGGCAGTTGACTAATTTTGATTAAAACATTAGGGAAATGACTGGATGCCACCTTATCCACAATCTCAAAGCAACGATGCATAGCACAAATTACAAGGTGAGGTGTGCACCTTGTGCTCTGGTTTTGAACACCCTGCTGCATTCTGTCTGTGCACAGCAGTGGCAACAGCATTGGGCTAAGCAAACGAAGTTTGCATAGCATATGTCACACATGCAGCAGACATTCAGGGGCCAAATATGATTTGAGTAATGGGGGGCCCTTGGCCCAGTTGAACTGTCTGATTAGGAATGGCCCTAGCAATGGCACGATAGCTGGAAGACAAGGCACTAAGGATTATTCCAGGGTGTCTTTGGGGGCAGATTGTAATGGACCTATATATAATGTCGATTAACCTGCAGTGTGGACTCCTGTTAACCCTACAAACGTGTGTGCGTTCTAACAGTTTTGCCAGGGACTGCTTGGACATTTCAGTTTGGAATGAACTGAGACGGGGGATACGAATGTCCCAGTTCATGACTGAGTGGGGTGCATGAGCTTCCAAGCCATTGGCAGACTCAGGGGGGCATTAAGAGGTTGAGTGTAGTGCCATTGAGGCCATGAAGTGGAAATGTGGATGACAAATGCACATAGACATGACAAGGTACAAAGAAGCATTGTGGGACTGAATGATTCGCAGGGGGTGGGGGATGTGTAGGGGATGGGACTGTCCAAAAAAGGGGCAAGGTTGTGTGTCTGGTGTCAGAACAGGAGGCGAGGTAGAGGATTTCCATCATCCATCATCTTCAACTCCAGCTGCATGGAGGGTGGCTCATTCTTCAGAGGGGATGTGGACACCACCATCTCCCTCCTCCTCCTCCATAGGTGCACCTGCACTGATGGCGATATTATGCAGAATGGCTGTGGCGACGGTGACTGCATGGCACCAGCTTGGCTTACAGCGCAACCCTCCTGCTGATTTATGCAGGCAGCAAAAATGCTGCTTCCATTGCCTGATCGCAAATTCTACAATGTTACGGGTGCAGGCAGGTGCACTATTAAACCGCTGGATTGCCGACTGGAGTGAGGAGGTACGACAACTAGGAGTTCCAATATTTGCTGTCATGGGAGCCAAAACTACTGCAGCAGTGCTGCATCAGACATTGTGTCCAGTGGGCACATTTTCTACACGGCTCTGCTGATGGCGCCATCTGCAATTAAACGCACTAGTTCGGCATTACTCAGCCACATGATAGTTCCCTGTATATTGCCTCCTGCCAATTGTTTGCCAGCTTGTTTAATTTTTGTCAATTTTATTGGAAAGACAATGACAACTTTCAGTTATTATGTACAATGTTTTGTCTGACGACACGTTTAAATTATTATTATTATTAGCCTACTACAATTCCTGTATTATTAGGGGTGCATATTGCAGCTTTGCAGAGTGAGAACGCTGATTTCAGAGGCGTGCAGTCTGAACAGTGGGAGCCACTAGCAGTATGAGCTGACAACAGAGATAAGAAACAGCTAATAGCAGCTCATATCAACCTTCCATCCATCCATCCTCTACCGCTTTTCTAGGTCAGGTTATGGGGGCAGCAGTTTAAGCAGGGAAACCCAGACTTCCACTTCCCTGGCCACTTTGTTCAGCTCTTCCAGGGGAATCCCGAGGTGTTCCCTGACCAGCCGAGAGATATAGTCTCTCCAGCGTGTCCTGGGTCTTCCCTGGGGCGTCCTCCCAGTGGGAAATGCCTGGAAACCCTCACTAGGGAGGCACCCTGGATCTCCCGCTCCATCCTTCCCTCACTCATAAACAAGACCCCAAGATACATAAACTCCTTCACTTGGGGCAGGACCCCCTCCCCTACTCGGAGAGAGCACTCCACCCTTTTTCGGCTGAGGACCATGGTCTCGGATTTGGAGGTGCTGATTCTCATCCCAGCCACTTCACACTTGGCGGCAAACTACTCCAGTGAGAGCTGTAGGTCACGGTCCGATGAAGCCAACAGAAGCACATCGTCTGCAAAAAGCAGAGACCTAATCCTGAGGTCACCAAACTGGACAAAGGGTAGCCCTGGCGGAGTCCAACCCTCACCAGAAATGAGTCTGACTTACTGCCAACAATGTGGACCAAGCTCTGACACCATTCGTGCAGGGACTGAACAGCCCTTATAAGGAGGCCCGGTACCCCATACTCCCAGAGCACACCCCACAGGACTCCCCGAGGGACACAGTCAAATGCCTTCTCCAAGTCCACAAAGCACATGTCGACTGGTTGGGCAAACTCCCATGCCCCCTCCTCGACCCTGGTGAGAGTATAGAGCTGGTCCACTGTTCCATGGCCAATCCGAAGGACCCTCCTCTCCAGGACCCCCAATTAGACCTTACCAGGGAGGCTGAGCAGTGTGATCCCCCTATAGTTGGAACACACCCTCTGGGGACCCCTTCTTAAAGAGGGGGGCCACCACCCCTGTCTGCCAATCCAGAGGCACTGCCCCCAATGTCCACGCGATGCTACAGATGTGTGTCCACCAGGACAGCCCTACAACATCCAGAGCCTTGTGGAACTCCGGGCAGATCTCATCCACCCCCAGGGCCCAGCCACTGAGGAGCTTTGTAACCACCTCAGCAACCTCTGCCCCAGAGATAGGGGAGTCCACCCCCAAGTCCCCAGACTCAGCTTCCTCACTGGAAGGCGTGTCGGTGGGATTGAGGAAGTCTTCGAAGTAATCCTTCCACTGACCCACAACGTCCCTAGTTGAGGTCACCAGGGCCCCAAAAAGGCCTGATAGGACTCCTTCTTCAGCTTGATGGTGTCCCTCACTGCTGGTGGCCACCAGTGGGTTCGGGGATTACTGCCGTGACAGGCACCGACCACCTTACAGCCACACTCTGGTCAACCGCTTCCACAATGGAGGCGCGGAACATGGCCCATTCAGACTCAATCACACCACTCCAGATCTCACTGTCATTGCCCACATGAGCATTGAAGTCCCCCAGCAGAACAAGAGAGTCCCCAGGAGGAGCACTCTCTGACACCCCTTTCAAGGGCGGGTATTCTGAGGGCGGGTATTCTGAATTGCCGTTTGGGGCATAGGTGCAAACAACAGTCAGGACTCGTCCCCCCACCTGGCTAGACCCCAATGTACAGGCACCTAGCCGGGGGCAATAAGTATGCCCACACCTGCGAGCAACTCCATAGTGTAAGAGGGTCCAACCCCCCTCAAGGAGACTGGTTCCAGAGCTCAAAAGTTGAGGTGAGCCCGACTGTATCTCGCGCACCAGCTCAGTCTCCTTCCCCACCAGAGAGGTGACATTCCATGTCCCTAGAGCCAGCTTCTGCAGCCGAAGATTGGATCGCCAAGGATCGGACTGCCAAGGTCCCTGTCTTCAGCCACCACCCAGCTCACACTGCACCCAACCCCCTTGGCCCCTCCTACAGGTGGTGAGCCCATTGGAGGGGGGACCCATGTTCCTTCTTTGAGCTTTGCCCAGCCAGGCCCCATGGGTGCAGGCCCGGGCACCAGGCGCTTGCCATCGAGCCCCACCCCCAGGCCTGGCTCCAGTGGGGATCCCCAGTGACCCACGTCCAGCCGAGGGAAAACGTAAATCTCTGTTTTTTCTCATCATAAGTGGTCTAATGAACCGCACTTCGTCTGGTTCTTCACCCAGGACCTGTTTGCCCTGGGTTACCCTACCTAGGCCATAAAGCCCTAGGCAACTTAGCTCCTGGGATCATTGGAACACGCAAACCCCTCCACCACGATAAGGTGTCGGCTCCAGGAGAGGACCTTACGAAAGAATATCTTGCAAAAGGTATACTTAACTAAGAACATTTCGGGAAATATAACAGGCAAGTTAAGGTACAAGTTACAAATGACATGTAGGAAATAGTTGGCAGCACTGCACCCAGTGTTCTGCAGCCAGACCCTTGTCCTTGTGAGGACTTGGCTAATGAGGGCAGAACAAATCCAAAATCTAAAGGGTGCTTATAGATCTGTCAAACTAACCAAGGGTAATAAGATCTTTGATGGTCCTTATCCTGTAAGCTAACACAATGGGAACCACTTGCTTTTGACTGTTGTGACAAATGCAATGAAGTGCTATCACACACTGGGCACAAGTCTGGCAGTTCAGGGCTAAAATGTCACAGGTGTTCAGTTTTGAAAGGCCAAACTCCACAAGACTACAAGTGCAAGTAAATCAAGAGTGACAACTGCACTAAAAAATGTAAAAACACAAAAATATGTGGATTTTATAGCAAGCTGTTTTACCTTTGTCATATCTAGAAAATATAATATATTCAGATCTAACTAGCTGCAATGCAATTTCTTGATATCAGAAATTCAATTGTAAGTACAGTAGTTATAATTCTTGATATTGGAAATTCTATTTTAGCTAGTTTCTTATTCATTTCATGAATGTATGAATTTCAGCTAGTTCACTTTTTATTAGTTAAAATCAATATCTATATATCTACAGTTTTTACTAGTAAAACTTGAATTATAACCTACCTGGCCCAAAAAAAGTCGCCATGAAAATTTCAATCAGCAAATACTTAAAACTTAAGAACTATATTGTAAGCGGTAAAAATTCATATGGAATTTTTATTAGCAATATATTTCCATTGAATTTTGCCTCTCTTATCCAAAATAAAACTTTTACTATTAAAAAGTCATATGGTACATATCAACAGTATGAAAACATTTTAAATTCTACTAACTAAAATAGAATATATGAAGCATTTGTAAAGGATCCGGCGGCATGGACCCTAGTAAAAAAAAAGTATGATAAGTATACTAAATCCTAGCATGCCAAAGCATACTTAAATGTACTTGCAGCCAGACTAATGACTAGTATACTTGAAGTTTGCTATTTTGGAACAACTAATTTTGTACTAAGTGTATTTAAGTTGTAATTAAATTGTAGAAAAGCACAATTTTAAGTGTATTAAGTATACTTTTATATGCTAAAGTGGAACAACTTTAAGTATACTTAGTACACTTAAAGTATATGGCTGTGTGTGTACTAATGTACATACCTGAAGGTATTTAATGAAATTAAAGTATATCTTTAATGTATTCTAAGTACATTGGTGCAATTTTTTTCTGTGCTATAAATACAGAAGTAATATACCATTAATATATTATTACTGCCAAAGTACCATGTTGTTATACTTCTGGCCAATTACAAATACTAAAAAAGTACATTTTGTAGTTAATAAAAATATACTTTGTTACATCATGTAGTACACACAACCTTCTATACTACTGTACTACGAATGTGTTACCGGTACACTAAAGGGTTTTACTGTAGGACCTTTTACACATCCTAAATTAATTTTCCAGACTATAACACATTTTTTAAGCCATTGAAACACATTAAATCAATAATGACGAAGGAGATTTCATTGGAGGTAAAAACATTTTTTATTAAACTCTACATGGTTTAAACAAGAAAAAATTAGGCGACCGTGTTCCTAAACAAGATCACTTGTTGCAATTAACCTTCACATGAGTTGCACATTGCCCAAAAA
>JAODKL010000040.1:31826571-31839331 GCA_026780765.1 Petrocephalus schoutedeni
CATGTAAAGCGCCCTGGGACAACTCTGTTGTGAAGGGCGCTATATAAAAATAAACTGAATTGAATTGAATTGAATCCTTTCCAGCACCGGTCGCAAAGCAATGACAGCTGAGGAGAAGGAGTTCCCATGCACCAGTATATCGTCCAAGAAGACAAGACATGCATGACCCGGAACCCCCTGCGGCACTCTCAATCGCTCAAAGGTGGCTGGTGCATTGCACAACCCAAAACCGACAACCGTGAACCGCCACAACCCTTTACCCGTGCAGAACGCCGCCTTGGGCCTCGCTTCTGGGGACAGAGGGACCTGCCAATAACCGCTCTTCAGGTCTAGGGACGAAAACCAGGAAGAGCCAGCCACCAGGTCCAGGCACACATCCACACGTGGGAGGGGGTAAGAGTTTGTTACCTCATTGAGCTTCCTGTAATCGACACAGAAGCGCCATCCTCCCCCCTTCTTAGGGACCATGACCACCGGCGATGCCCAGGGGCTCTCCGAAGGCTCTATTATGCCAGCACGTAGCATGTTCTCATGTCGGCCCAGGGGGAGGCGGCGTGGGCGCTGCCGTATGGGTGCAGCATCCCCGGTGTCAATACTGTGCTGCACCAGGGAAGTCTGGCCCAACTCCTCGTCATCACATGCAAAGCAGTCCCGGAATTCCAGTAACAGCTGCCACAGCTGCTCCTGTTGCATCTCATCCAGGTCGCTGGCACTCCTCTGCCAGATCTCCCGCAGAGCCTCCATTTTCCTGCCCTCCCTGTCCAGTAAAGCGTCTGGTCTGCTTTGTCCCCCTGATAGCTGACTTGGGAAGCACACTTGGGTAGCAGGAGCCTCAGTAGCAAGTGAGAGTCCCTCCATGTGGCTACCCTGGGTCCCCTCCTGGCTTCCGGCTCCCTGGCGACAGGTAGGCTGCGGGAAGCATGCCAGAGGCGTATGCTGAGGTGCACTGGGTGGGCTAGCTTGACATGCCTGCTCACCTGTCACCGCGCCGCACGCCTGGGGCCCCCTTGCCATTTCACAGGCTTGGTGGCCACCTGGTGGCCTCATTTTGACCACAGGACCACCGCAGAAACTCAACGTGGCCCTCACCAGGTCCATCTGACAGCCCTGCTCCCTCAAAAAGTCCAGGCCCAGAATGCATGCATCCTGCACGTCAGCTACCCAGACCAGGTGCTGCACCTCCTTGCCCCCAGCTGTTAATCCCAGCAGGCCTCTCCCCCTCATCGGTGTTAGCTCACCCGTCACTGTGCGGAGCCTCACTACAGTGCCCTCTAGCTGTGTCCCTGCTGGTACCACCTCTGGCCAAACCACCGTGACCGTAGACCCTGTGTCCAACAGGGCAGTACACAGAACTCCCTCAATGCTGACTGGGATGTAGCAGAAGTCTGACACTGAAGTCCGGCCCACCAGGACCACGCTATGCTCACCTCCCCTGCTGGTCTTGGTGGACAGAGCAGCCCGTGTAGGTGATGAGCGGGACATGGGAATGGGGGCCTACAGCATCCCGCCTACTGCCGCCCGCGCCGTTTCCCGCCGCTTTAGCCAGAACCTGACTAGGTGGCCCAGCTGACCGCATCCCCAGCAAAGACGAGCCGGTGCCTGCTGTCGCCTGGCTGGAGGCAGGGCTAACCCCCGTATCATCTCTGTGATCTCTCCCAGCCATGCAGGTTTGCGCCACACTCCCCGGCTGCCCTAACCACAGGTGGTGGATCAGTACCCTGCAGCGCTGTCCCCATTGCTAACTCCAGAGCATCAGATAGGGTATGTGGGCGAGCCAGCTGTGTGTGGGCACACAGATCCGCCGGAGCGAGGGCCCTAACGAGCTGGTCATAGGCTAGCTCACCCTGCACATACGGCGGCATGTGTGCATAAGCACGCCTGGCTAAGCTCTCCACGTCATTAGCTAAGGATCGCAGGGATTCCCCCGCGAGCCGTCGTCGGCCGAGCAGCTCAGACCGACGGAGCTCCGACCGGTAATACTGCCCGAAACGCCGTCTCAACGCTCCGACCAACGCGTCGTAATTAGCCCTCTCGCTCGGGTCCAGCAGCAGCAAACAGGACAGCGCCTCATCAGTAAAACAAAGGGCGAGCTGAAGAGCTTTCTGATCCAGCGACCAGCCGCTTGCCTGGGCTAACAGTTTGTACTGTGTGTGGAAAGCCTCCCAGTCTGATTTACGGAGTTTTAACCCCAACCGGCATATGTGCTCCATGGGCGCAGCCATCTTCGTATACGTCACCGCCGGCGTGTCGTACCCCTCCTCCGGCTGCCGACATGCCCCCCGGGCGAGGCGCGAAATGGTGGCCAGCCACAAGGCCGGTGTCGGCACCCAAGCGCGGCTCCCTCCTCACCGCTCCGGACGGGTGCACCGGCATACTGGCAGTCGTCCTCCTCCGCTTTAATACAGACTGCAGGATCCATCTCCCCAAAACAGTGATACCCGGTTTGCACACCTAACGTTTTACTTCTGACACCACTGTAATTTGGCTGTTGTTGGCCACAGCCACGCCGTACATCAGTTCCCCGTACCGTCTCGATCCCGCGCTCTCCTCCTTGCTCTCCCCACCCCCCGGAAGAGGTAGGCTACCCCCTTACCTGTCCAACCAGTGCACTCCAACATTAAAATTATTAACTTTCTATCCCCAACAGTAACTCCATGAACACGCCACAATATATTTAAATTCAGCTATATTGTTTTTTGGTCACTAGCCTCCTTGTTTGACAAATTTTATAGGTCAGCGAAATGTATAGGAGTTTGACAAAATTGATTGTAGGGAAATTGAGTTATGAGAGGTGGGGAGAGCCTAAGGTAGGCTGTGTATCTGTGTGTATATGTCCTAAAAGAAGAGCAATTAACTACATTTAACAATTCAGTATGTGAGTCCAACCATCAGTCAAGATTAAGTTAGTTTGGCAATGAACGTGAACCATGGGTTAAAAATACTTTGTTTTGTTGAAACTGTTCGTGTTGACTGTTCTTGTAGCTAATCTTTTGAGCACACTCTGAATGAGGACATTCATTTTTTGTTCAGTTTTTTATTGTGCAAAATGTAGATGTCCATTTAAGTCTTTTGGGAAATTTGTCAATATAGTTGTGCATTTAAGTCTTTTCGGAAATTAGTGAATTAGAATCTGCAACTTGTCTCAGAGTTTGGGGCAGCACAATAAACCCCCCACCTCCCTACCAGCAAATTTTATGGTTGTGGACCCAGAGAGGTGGGAGGTGGCCTCCCTTATAGTCCCTTAAATCAAAGGTGGCAGCCTTAGTGATCAAGGCGTGCATCTCCACTTAGCCAGACACAACGACATGGTGAGGACTATAGTGGTGCCTGCAGAAAATTTTGATTGGGGTGGTCTTTAAGGGCAAGTAATTTTTATGGGGGTGTCCACACTGCACCACGTCTCTTCTGTGAAATATGGAGTATTAATAAAGTTACCCATAATATGTTATTTTGGTGTGGGGTAGCAACAGTGGTGGCCACAAATTTCCTATGGCTGCCCCTGGGTGAGGAAAAACTGTGAGATTCTGAAAAGGCTGCTTAATGTAATTTAATTAATGCCATTTAGCGGACACGATGAGGGTAAGAAAACTAAGAGTAAAGGAAATTATAGATGTGTGTCCTGCGACAGTTTTTGTTATTTGTTTGTGTTGTACTGTGTTGCAGAGCAAAACATTAATGTAAAGCTGTGTACAATAACTCAGTAAAATAAAAGCCAGATTCATAAAAAAAAAATACCTGATACATAAACTTGTAAAGGGAAACTAAATGACCACACAGCGTGGTTTTTGTCCCTTAAGAAAAACGTAATAAAACGGTAAAACGGTAATAAAATATTGGTCATAGTGCAAATGAGAAATAAAGAGAACATGAATATTTAGACATATAACTTTTATGAATAATATAAATGACAGCAGCACAGCGTAAGTGAGGGGAGTATGTGACTGAGCTGTCCCGGGAATACAATGCGGCCATTTTCACAGCCCCCCTTTTCGAATTTCGTAGGTATTTTTGCTTCTGCAAGTTATGGAGAATATGTCTGACTTATTCTATCTGTAAATGTTTGGTTCTAGTGCAGTGCTTTCAAATTTCTTGTCAATTTTATTTTCAGTAGTAATATCCTTTTCTCCATTAAAAAAAGGGCGCAAAGATTTTTTAAAAATGTAGTATCCCTCATTTTATGGGCTGTTAGCAGACAAAGTCACGTTTACCGGCTTTATATTTAACTGGAATCTTGGGCGTGGAAATTAATTATCAGCTTTTTAATAATTACCTGCACGTAAAACAGAACTGAACTTTTCAAGTGAGTAAGGGTCTTTTTTCCTTTCATAAAGCTTTCTCTCCTTCTTTGACACTGTCCAGAGAAATTAATCTGATAAATAAATGAATTGTATAAACTGAATATTGAATACTAATTATTACACTAATACTAATGTACACTAATTATTAAGAGTAATCATATATTACATAATAAAGTTAAATGCACAACAACATATGGACCTGTCAAATGGAATATTAAGTTTTTTATTTATGTTTTATACATATTTAGATTTAGCAGCTCTTTTTGTCAGCCTTGTCATTATCCTGCCTGTTCAATCCTCCTGTGTGTCACACCCCCTCATTACCCTCGTGTGAAATCCCTCTGGTTACCAGCTGTTTCCTGTTATTCGTAATTAGTCCAGTGTATTTTAGTCTGTGTTTAAGTTTGTTTCCCCAGTCCGGTCATCATCGTCGCTACGCTGTCTGGTGCTGTTCCCTGCGCGTCTCTAATAAATCCTCGTTCACCTTTTGGATCTTGCTTCCCCACTCCGCACCCGGCACCCGACCTGACAAGTATAGCCAGCAGCACAACTTAAATTTCAGGGTTATTGTTTTTTGCATCCTCTGTTCAATCTGAGTGTTTTTCTGAAGCGGTCAGCAAAAGTGTCCACAGCACTACTACCGTAGCCTGGGTCTGAATTCACACTTCAAAATAATGGTGAGCCCTGCCCGGCTTCTGATTACTAGCAGCTGTGGGGTACTAGGTTCTAAAACCTATGGGTTAATATATTGTCCAGTAGGTTTAGTTTATGGAACTCAAGCCATCCCATGTCCATTTAGGAAGATTTTTGATGAATTTTGAATTGATTTTTCCATAAATGTGAAAATGTCACCGTCTGCGCTCATAAGCCTTGACATATTTTTGTCAAAAAGGAGTAACAAATTTGCTTACTATCATAAAATTATTGTACTATAACATTTTTGTACTAAAACTGATAGGGGCTCCTGTAATACCTGCCCCTGTAATTCAAAAGCAAGAGCACACTATTAAAATAATTTGTTGCAAATATCCTTTAATTGCAACTTAATTACGAATGTGTTATTCGCGTGAAATAGGAAAATACGACATTGTATAGAGAGCCCTTTGCAGCCAGTACACAGAGTAGCATAACATTTACCATTAAAATGACTCCATTGTACTCTTGCTTATCTGGAGATTTATACTGAAGAGTTGCACATTATGCACATTTCTGCTAGAGAAAGTCGTAGGGCTGCTGGACACTGATACTGTAGTGAGCAACAAGGGAGCTCATGACCTGGTTCTGCCTGCAGGCAAGTATACTTAAGTGTGGGTAGACTAATGATCTGAAACGGACTTGTGGAAAATATAAGTTTCAGAAAACTCCTTGAAGCTAGTTTTGTGGATCAATCATATGGATACTGATACAATTTTTTGTGACTTTTATTATCACTGACATACTAATACAGTTAATGAGTACTTCTTTTCACTATCAGAGTTTAAGAACCAGTGTGAGAATTTTTAGACAACCCTATTCAGAAATTGCAACAGAGCATTTCAGGGTTTAAACACACACAGCATAACAAAACATGACAGGTAAACAAAAATGTCAATATGTCAGTGCAGGTGGCAAATAAACTGAAATACCTATAGGATACAGGGGAGAGGAAAACAAAACCTTGTCAGACAAATGAAAATGAAACCTCTGGGAGATCAAGGCCACTCTGCTTCCCTTCACTCCAGGTGTGAGAACGATGGTGTGAACTAAAAGATTGTGCAGAGGGTTCAGACGATCCCAGCTCTGCTGTAGATTCTACTGTCACCTGTCCAGGCAGATTTGGCCCTACATTAAGAGCGGGCTTGTGTTTGTGAGTATATTGCAAACATCATTGGTTTTCTTAATAGGTATTCATTTTTTCTTTTGCAACAGAACATGTTTTCTTGTGCTGATGCTTCCATGTTAACCTTATAAACTTCCAGTTTATTCAAGATATATTTCCATCTGTTTTAGCTTTTCCTTAAAAATTATATTTGCACGTTTATTTATTATAGCAGATGCTTTTGTGCAAAGTGGCACAAAAGAAGTGAGGGTCAAACATCAGGGTCAGCCAATATCCATGGAGCACTTGGAAGTAACGGCCTTGCTGTGACATGACTCTGCCAGCCATAGTGACCTTCCAATCACAAGCACTGTGTAATGCTCAGAGCCACCCACCCGTATAAAGCATAATATTACCCTACAGAGGGGGCACACCCTGGATGAGATTCAAATTGTAATTGCCACGGGTGCACAAGGATCTACCAAACCCTAGCTGGCTGCAGTCAGCCCCAAGATACCAGACAACAATAGCAAAACCACACGTCAGGAATGCCAACAAGACATGGCTGATACTGATTAATGGCTTCATAGAAAGGGCAGGGCTGTCTCCCCTGGTAGTGCAGAAAGCCAGCAGGGCAGGCAGCAGGGTGTTGACTGAGCGGCTTGTTGGTGTTTTCTCTCCCTTTGATCACAGATAGGATGGCCGCCTGAAAGGGATGGCTGCCTCCTGTCTGTACAGCCAGTGAGTAAGGAGCCGGGCTCACTATGCAGGGAAGCAGCTGCCCTCGGCACTCTGGCCCACGTCCTACATACAGTCTGGCCAGACCTTGTCCCTACATACAAGCCCCTGCTTCTTGTAAATAAACATGACTCCTTTGGTGGTTTTCTTGCCAGTCCCGTGTCCTCTCATACCACATGGTCCATCCTAGGGCAATACTTTATTTATATATTTTGTACATATTTATATGTTTTGTAAATTTAAACTAATTCTGATGATATTCCCTATTAAAATATAAAATGTTGCATAAATTCATACATTTTGTAGCATGTAGCTATGATTCAGTGTTTTGTTGGCATGGTGACTAAGGGGTCTATTGTCCCATAAGGCACATAAGTCAAAAAAGCATTTACGTGCTTTTCAGTGGTCTATTCTACCTATATTTGGTTATGAGAATCCATACATTTCACATGTCCTATTCAGGCACCTGGGTCCAGAGGTTATTCCAGAAGCTATAGGTACAATACAGGGAATAACCCAGGATGGGGCACCAACCCATCACAGGGCACATTCACACACTCACTACATGTTCCTTTTGCACAAAGAAAACTGAACAAAATCATGAGCGTTCTTATTTATAGTATATTTCATGCACTAGCTACAATCAACAGGAGCAGTATTCAAAAATTTTGCTGCCCCAAACTATGAGACAAATTACATCCCATATTGGTTCCAAACTGGACACCACACTTTAATTTGCAATACTATTATAATACTATTACATACATATAATACTATTATATGGGCCAGATGCAAATTCGAATTCTCTAATTTCTCAAAAGGCTTGACTGCACTCAACCACAGACATATTTCCCAAAATACTTAATTGTACAACAACACTGACATTCATTTTATACCAAAAAAACTGAACAAAGAATGAACAACCTCATTCACAATGTACACAGGATTAGCTAGTATCAACAAGAACAGTATCCACAAATCAGCGTATTGTAAGTCTTGGGTCTTTGACTTGGATATCAGAGTATATCAATTCTTTGCATAAAAAAACAAGGAATATTGGCGAACAAGTGACTTCTCTGACGTTCTGACGGGTTAAACATGGTTAATCAGTCTCCTTGTGGCTCTCCCTCTCACACACTTGCACACACACACACGTGCATACACACACAGATTCATTCACTCACTCATATATACTGAGAGTGAAGCTTGGGATCTGAACTTTGGATCAGGCTATTTACCTGGCACCCCTTCATCAGGTCTGTGCCTGTTCTTATGCCAGGACCTGCCTTCCCAGCTTGAGCATTGAACCCAATCAGTCTCTCTCCATAGGCTCTCCAAAGTCTTCTCATACGTGACCTCTTGCCCTCGTGACTGCTTGTTCTGAAGCTCTTTGGGTGTCTCAGAACAACTCCAGCTGCACAGCCCTCATTTGAGAGATCTGAGAGTATGCTCTTCATTAAGAGGACCTCATACTATCTCCCATACTAGCACAGGCTCCTTCCCGGCCCCCCTTCCTAAAAGTTTCCCAAAGCCAGTGTTCATTGCAAAGGCCCAATCCATTTCAGACTATCCCAGCCAAGTTACATTACTTACCTGACCACCAGGCCTGACTCCAAGCATGTTATGGACAGAACGTTCTTCTTTTTTCTTTTGTTCTCTAAAGGAGGCTCAAACTCTAGACAGCTTGTATGCCATGCCATGGTCATGATTCTCCCAGGGTCCTCTTTTATTGTACTTCGAAATGGATACATATGTAATAAGAAATGTGTCATAGTGTCACTCCCATTTCATACTGTAATCACTAAACCTAAAGTAGTGCCTTATTAGCATTTTTCGGTTACCACAATCCAACACGATCTTCACTGAAGCCTGGTGCACTGAGGCATCTGAAAGGATTAAACACTATTGTTATTTGACAAATGCAATCACTTAGTATCTTGTTAATAGTGCTCTGTCATGCACTGCAGAGACTCATGTCTTCCATATAAACAGAATTGAATTCTACTGCCTGGGAGAACCATGACCTATATATCGCGTTGTTTTTATGCTCTTCATATCATTCAGTAACATCATGTGCCTTGTAGTTGGAGGCATTCGGGCATATCTCAACCCTATCAGGATAGAAACTGTTCAACATATGACAAAAATAATCACTCATACTTAGGAGTCTTTTTTGAATTACCTTTCTCTCTGAATGGACTTTAAATAATAGCAGAGATGCCAGAAACTCTGTCGACTGGAAACAAGCACTAGAGGGCTCTTTTAGCAAGTGCCAGAAGTATACTGTTTAGAGCAGTGAACAATGAATTACCTGATCATTTAACTTTTCCACTGCCTAGTAGATTACTCTAGGTTTTTTTTTTGCACCACTTTACACATAAAAGTGCACACTCACTGAACACTTCATTAAGAGCGCCTGTACACTACAGCCCTCACCTGTATCAGCCAATCATGTGGCAGTAGAGCAGTGAATAAAATCATACCAATACTGGTCAGGAGCTTCAGTCAATGTTCATATCAAGCGCCAGAATGCGGCGGGAGGGGTGAACTCAGTGATTTTGACTATGGCATGGTTGGTTTGAGTATTTCTGCAACTGCTGAATTCCTGGTACGTTCATTCACAAGTGCTTACTCATAATTGTACAAAGAACAAAAAAACCTCTTATGAGCAGCATTTATCTTAAAAGAAACGCCTTGTTAATGAGAGAGGTCGGGGAGAATGGCCAGACTGGTTCAAGCTGACAGAAAGACTACGGTAAATCAGAAAGCTTCTCTGTACAGCTGTTGTGAGCATCTGAGAGTGCACCACACATTGAACCTTGATGCTGAAGCACTAAAATGATAGAAGACCATTTCAAGTTCCACTTCTGTTAGCCAAAAATAGAAGGCTGAGGAGGGCAAATCTTTATTTCTGCTGCGTCATACAGATGGTAGGTTCAGAATTTTTTATCCATGGACCCAACCTGCCTTATGTCAACAGTCCAGGCTGGTGGTGATGCTTTAAAGGTGTGGGGAATGTTTTCTTTGCATACTTTGGGTCTCTTAATACCAGTCCATCATCACTTGCCACAGCCTATTTGTGCACCGTTTCTGACCATATTGCTGCATACCTACATGACCATAATTTACCCATCATCTAATGTCTACTTCTAAAATGATTATGCATCATGTCACGAAGCAAAAGTCATCTCAAACTGGTTTCACAAACATGACAGTGACTTCAGTGGCCTTCCCAGTCACTGGATCTCAATCCAATAGATCACCTTTAGGAAGTGGTAGAGATTTGCAGCATGGATGTGCCACTGAATGCATTAGCACTAGTGTTGGGGGGGATGTAAACAGCAATGGCGATAACTGTTGTGAGCTCTCTCTGGATGTAGAAAGGTCTGCATCGGACTCCCAAAACCTCCAGAAGTGAAAACAAAGGCTGCCGCCACGTATCTCACCCAACAGAGAAACAGAAGGTAGTAAGCCCATCCATCTGGATTGCAAAATCAGCAATGCCCTCATGCATCCACATCTCAGTGAAGGTAAGAGCACATTAATGTCCTACCTCCTTCCAGGAGGCCAAGAGCAGTCTTATGTAGTCCAGTTCATTGTTTTGCATTGAGTTGAAGTGAATACTTCTCTGAGTGAAACTTCCAGGGTGGTGCAGTTCAGTCTATATTATGCAAATGCCTGACCTCTCCACCACACCTCCATATCATCATCTGCCATTGGCTTTGTCAGAAGCCACTGGCAATCTCCAGTGTTGATCTGGCAAAGAGGTCTGATCTGCTACAGCCTTCCGCTGCCACGTCACATCAGTGTGGCCATGTGTAGGAAGTTGTTCGTTCAGCCATTCTTCCATATTGTTTAGGCAAGGTTTCCAAAAATACATACAGACCAAGGTTGGAAATAAGCCTGGGTGGCTTGTAAAGCACTTGGAATGACCTTTGTGTTTGAAATCGTGACTTGGGAACTGTTACTTATACCCACATTCTCCACCAGTGTAGCAGCATGTACAAGTAAGTATAAGTAAGTATAAACACACATAGGCAATGGTATTTTCAGAAGAACTACCCGGAATGGCAACCAGCACTGAAGCTTGGAGAAGGGAGAAGGTACATGGTAAGCAGAGTAAATTCAGTTGGCAAAGGAGCTTCAAGGAATCAGTGCTAAAGATGGCTGCCAAGGTTATGACTTGGTGCCTGGTTTGTCTAGAGGAGAAAATAATAAGAGGAGATTGTGCTAATGCTATTTCTGGCCGAGCCCTAGGTGAACTCTGCCTTTTTCTTTTTAATTGTTAACCACTTCACAGAGTGCACAAGGGATTATATACAGATACAGTTCTTTTATAGGTTCAGTTAACCCTATGGATTCAAGGACATCAAGAATATAGCACTCACTAAAATGTCCATTACTTGCTTTTGAAAATATAATATTTATTTCAGTATACAGGAACAATCTTACATTAGTTTTATATTTGACAACAGTATCTGAATGTCTTGAATTAAATTACAAATTGGAAGCATTTGCATATTATTAATAATTTTACAAGTTTCTGTAGCTACAAGAAATGCCAATTTGCCTCGAACCTTTGCCATCTTTGGTCAGCTGGCTAGCATGAGATTAGCAATTCATGTCTGCACACGCATTTACATGTATGTAACAGTTTATTACTTTATTAATAGTCTGTATAATTTGCAAACTACCACATGTCACGTCCTGCCCGTCACGGGTCCATACCGGATCCTGGCCAGACACTACCCATATCTGCCAATTTTGGATTTGGCCTGGATCCAAATTGGATCCAATTATGAATTATTTAAGCAACAGAACTTGCAACAAAGCAATCAAACTCAAAAACTAATCACAAAACTAATGACATGAATCGGACACTGTCAGGGATGCTGCCACGCCTCCTGGTGCTCCCCCTATCAGAAGCAAAGTTGAACCTAATGGTATGCTTCAAAATCTCCTCATCTGCCACTTGGGAAACATGGGTTTTTCCCACAGCATCTGTAATTGCGCAAGCAGATTTCCATGCAAAAATTAATGAACCGCAACTGCAACAACCAGAGCTCCATTCCAGAAAGCAGGTTTAACAAACTCAAGTTTCTGGGTAATGAAAAAAAATCATAATTAATACTCTGATTCACCCTGACAATGTGATCATTGCGACAAGGAATAATCATTAAGACTGCAAAACTTGCTAAGATTTTTTCCTGTGACTGAGTAAAAATGCGCCGTTATGTCATTCAGTGCTGGTATCGGTTTTTTCACCAGTGGAAAACCAACACCTTGAAGTACTGTAATTTTGGTACTTTCTTGAAGTACAGAAAGTATGGTACCTGGTTCGGTGGAAAAGCACCCTTTGACTTTGTTACGGAAAATATCAGACAAAACTAACATCTTACCACAATGTTCAATGTAAATCCTCTGGAATTTTTAAGCGAGGTGATCTGTGGCTGCCCAAAGACAGTTTATCGTGAGAGGTCTGACAAAGACCCAGCGACATAACTGCCCATTTACCCATTATAGATTTAAATGTAGCAAACAAAGCGATTAATTAACAAATAATTAACTAACTTAACTAATAAAGCATATTTAACAGCATTTACTTGCCGCGTTTGTGTCTGCAGACGACGTCCAGGACCCGTCCAGGACCATTACATCTGTTTAAGCTGCGCGTGTTTATATTGAGAATTGCACGCTCACTGCGTGAATCCGCGGCGACTCCGCTGTCTGATGGCGCACCTTCTGGGGGCAGAGCGAACCCGGGCTTGATGACAGAAATGGAGGTGACAGTTGGGTGGATCTGCCGACTTGAGGGCGGATCCGCACGGACATCATTGCTATCAGGGTATTATAATGATAATTAAAAACTATGTTACTGGCCTTGCAGCCCCAAAGCCTGACTTGACTGGGCCCCAGGACAAAGAAG
>JAODKL010000040.1:31839431-31852183 GCA_026780765.1 Petrocephalus schoutedeni
GAACTGGGCCGGATTCGAACACCCGGTCTCAGAGGTGTGAGGCGACAGTGCTACCCACTGCACCACCGTGCCGCCCCATTTCAGATATATTTTAAATATATTTTAGAGATGCAAGATATGACTTTGAACAGTGTACTGCAATTATAGGTTAGTTGATTTATGCAATATACATTAAATCTTACTTTTTTTTCTACAACTATACTTAAAATATACTGTAAAAAATCTGTAATATATGTAATGTAATATATGTAATGTAAATATCTGTAATGTTTTTTTCCCTTTTATTAAAATTACTTTTTACTCCCAATTGACTTATATGCTTAAACTAACATTTCAGGCTCTCAACCTCTTTGTTGCCAAGTTTCTGCTTAAAAAAGTGTCATTAACGTTAGGCTAACCTTGGACAATGCAACTCACAGTTACGAACCTAACTAGACCTAAAGATTTTTAGAGAACAAACTGACAATACAAAAGCATGCAAAACACAAGATATTTAATAACAGCCAACGACATCAGTAAATGTAGGAGGAAAAATCCCATCTACAGAATTGCCAACTTTGATCAGCTGGCTTGCATGAGATTTTCAGTTAGAGGCAAGCCTGCACATTCATTACATGTTTGTAACAGTTTTTTACCTTGTAAATAGTCCATAGAGTTTGCAAATGACCCCACACTTTTGACTTGGCTAATTTTAGTTTGATAATGGAGTATTATACATTTGCCGTAACATTTCATGCGTGAGAACAGACGGTTGCAGTGAATTGGAGCTTTGCAGCGTTATTTTGCAAACGTCAGTCCTTTAAGGCTGAGCACAATGACTTCGATGTTACTTTATTTTAGCAGTAACAACATTACTAATTACCCATCTACATAACATTTCAGGTAACACATTAGTTCTAATTAAGCTACCAGAGGCATTCATGGCCCTTGTACCTATTACAGAGTAATAATGGTCTGTAAGTTGAGTTATAAATTAAGAACAGTGACCTAGGATACTAACCTTAAAAGTCTCTTTTATCTGTCTTCCCTAGCCAGGGATGCAGAGAATGCTCTTGCCTTATTCATTACATCTAACCCTAAGAGAAATAGCCTTTGCTTGGGGAATGAAGAGTCCATGAACTTGAGGACTTAAATTACACACGGGAAGATGAGCACCCTCATGTCCAAAATCCTGTTGAAGTGAGGAAACTTATTTCACGTTTCAAAACCACACATGTGTTTTCTGGATTTACCACACCAAATGAAGTTGTGCAGCAGCCTGCTTGGTGTGGATCAGATATGTATTCTATGGTGGAAAATAAAAGGTTTTGCATGATATTTTGCGTCATTTACATGCTCCTAAATTGTTTTTTTGGAACTTCAGGTGGCTGCAGCACAGCAAGCTCAAACTTGCTGCATCAACATCAAGCTCAAGTGTGGGTTGCACAACTTGTCGACTGTCTGACAGCCGGCATTTCAGGTTTGAAATGGATAAGATGCCATCTGTGTTCATGAAAAAAGCTTGAAAGGGGAAGTGACCAGCAGAGGGAGGGAAACTTGAAATGATCTGACTGACTCTGAAGTGGAGGGTACCTTCAGAGTACACCATGCGTTTTTCTCAGTGGTAAGTTGGTGTGATGAAGTTTCTTTTTTTCTGGTGTTCTTACATTATTATCATTGTAGAGTACTATTAATTCTGGTAATTTAAAGTGATGGTTCTCATTTTCAGGCATGTATGGACATTGTCTCATGCTATAGTCCAATTTTATAACGTAAAATTATTTCAATAACTTGACAACCAAACTGGTCTCAGTTTAGCTCAGAAGGTGATACTCCCTCTTGTATTTACTACAGGAACGTCTCCTGCAGAGCACTTCATGCTATGGACCAAACCATTGTGAATGGGCAAATCACTGTCCTCAACAATGCTGTTTTTGGTGCTTGCCTCCTACTACTGTCTAAACATCTCTTACCCAGCAGCCCATGGAGTTTTTGCAGAGGTAAGAAAGCAGAAGTCAATTTGATAGCACCTTAACCTTACATAGAAATACCAGAAAATGGTGGGTCCTGTATAGTGTAATGAAAACTGCTTTGCAATAAACCTTATATAGCGATCAGATGATGAGATGTTGATTAATCCTTTGGCTGCTTTAAACGGTGTGGTTTGTGCTGGTGTTTAATTGGAATAAAATTTTTTAACATTACAAATTTATGCTGTTGTATTGTTATTGGTAATATGAAAATAGTATATTACAGGATATTCCATATTACTACTGAAATTATAGCTGTTTTTTGTTTTATTCACCAGATGCATTTTCAAGTTGAATCCAGATAAGGAATCAAAAGTGGACTTCAAAAAAGCAGCTGATCGACTGTCCAAAGGTTCTTTTCCATCCATCTTCCATCCATCTATTTTCCAACCCGCTTTTTCTTATCAGGGTTGCGGGGGGTCCAAAGCCTATCCTGGAAGCAATGGGCACAAGGTAGGGAACAACCCAGGATGGGATGTAATTTTCCTGATTACAAAAAAGCAGAATACAAATGGAGGGAGTACAAAGATGTTTCAGAAGAGAAACCATTTGACTAAAGCAGGTCTGATGTCTGTGTTTTCTTTACTAAGCAGTGTATTGGCTGACAAGGGGCCAATCGTTCAAGTTCTCTGTGGCAGCAGGCCTTTCCGTGATGGATGCAAATTACTGTTGTTTTATTTTAACTGACACAAATATTTTTTCAGTGTTATTTTTATATTTTCATGCATTAAAACCTAATATTTTGATTCATACTGAACTCTGCTGAGCTTCCAGACATTGTGATTGACTGTGTCTGTGCTCTTCCTTCTCCCATATGATAGTGTTGTGTTTGTACTCAAAAAACAACTAGAATATTAAGAAAGGTAATCATTGATTACCTGAAATAGCTGACAGCAATCCGTACTCCAAGAAGCAGACAATATTGCCTCTTTCAGCTATTGAAATTCAGTCATATGCAACAAAAATATGTTCAAATTTGCATTATTTGTGCAGTGTCATCGATAACAGTTTTATTAAAGCAAAGCTACAAGTGACTACAAAAACTACTGTCGGCTTAAGGCATATGTGGGACAATACACAACCGCGTCAAACCTGTATTACACATAGTCAGATGCTCGCCATTTGGGCGGAATTTTTTCAGTGGGGCCACACATGTCGTCTTGGGGCAGAAATGCAATTTGAAGTGGTGATGGCTTAATATATTGCTGTTACTTACATACAGACCAACTACATATGTTGAAATTTTAAATCTGCACTTTAACATTATGCCATAAACAACCATTTCCATTAATTTGATTAATCATATACCCTGAACTGGAAACAGCTGTAAGACAGAATCACTGACATCACTTTTGTATGAGTCTGTTTACTTTTCCTGTTATTGTGCAGAAGAGATATGTGCTTTTATGTTCGAAAGCAAGTGTGGATGTGTTGGATGATGGGATTCTACTGTTTTTTTACCTGTCCGACATTAATGTTCACAGCATTCTGCATTTGCTTCTCTTAATTAGGCTTTAAATACATTTTCTAAGAATCATTTTCTATTCCTTGTGTAATATAACATGTCAGGAGCAACTCATTTGAATGCAACCTTACTTAACTAACATCAAATTCGTGTCCCTCATCTCCATTTCTATATTTAGATCAATTGGTTCCCAATGACAAAAATGCAGACCAGATGCTCTGTTTTTAAATAGACATTAAATATATGGGTTTAATATCCTCTCAGTGTTTGAAAATCTAAAGTTAGGCATTATTTCAAGCCTCTTTCCTCTGAAGCTGGTGTCCAGACTATATTTTCATTTCTGTTTGAATTGTGCTGACCTAGATTTCAATGCATGAGATGAAGGCAGGGCAGGTATGGTATTTGACAAGCTTCTTGACATAGTTGCAAACAAATAAGTAAGCAAGAAAGAAAACATCTATCTCCAAAGCCTTCAGAACAGGATTATTTTCTAGTTTGCACCAGATAAATTTAGGAAAATAACAGAACACTGCTAAATCTAGCTGGGCTGAAAGTCAAATTTCTAAGAAAATGATGACACAAAAAGCAGTTCAGTGATAAAAGACAAAGTCATTCATCAGTACATCATCATTCTAAATGTACTCCCAGTCCCGGACATTTCTCAGTTGTACCCCTGGAATTCTGAGGATTGATATACATTTGCCTTGCTATCCTATATATGTAGCTCTCCCTACAGTGGGCTTGTATGTTAAACTTGGGTATCAAATCCTTGTAACAAGCCAAGTTTACCACAAATTATAATTTAATCAATACTTTTATTCTAATGGAGTAATAACAATGCTCAAACCAACCCATGCTTTCACATAGCATGGCTTTATTTAAAAAATAATCATTGTAATAATAAAATAAAGATACAAAAAATGAACTCAAGTTCAGCAATTTACATATTCCAGGATACTTACGTAAACATTGGCGAGTTCGCGGACCCAGCGATTAGCTTCATTGACATGCTAATGGACACCGTCATCCCAACGGCTACAATCCGGATTTTTCCTAATCAGAAACCTTGGGTAGACTCTACTGTTCGGAAAGCTCTCAAAGCACGGACCACTGTCTACAATAATGGACTCACTTCGGGCGATATGACCAGCTACAAGGCCACTTCTTATGGACTAAGGAAGGCTGTGAAAGCAGCTAAGAGGCGCTACAAGGACAATGTGGAGTCCCATTTCCAACACGGCGACTCCCGACGCATAATGGGACGGGCTACAATCACAGACTATAAACCCAGCACTGTGAGATGCACGAAACCGGAATTAGCTGACGACCTCAATGCTTTCTTTGTGCGTTTCGAGGTGTCTGCTGTGGTGGCAAATCAGAGTGCTGCACCCGCCCCCGCTGCAGAACCGGCACCACTGATACTCTCTGAACATGATGTAAGGAGAGCTCTGAGGGCAACCAAATGCAGGAAGGCAGCAGGACCAGATGGCATACCGGGACGTGTGCTAAGAGTATTTGCAGATTAGCTGTCCACGGTATTCACCAGCATCTTCAATGCCTCCGTGGCCCAGCAGGTAGTCCCCACCCTCTTTAAAACATCAGTGATTGTTCCGATCCCGAAGAACACCCGCCCAGCCAGCCTCAATGATTATCGCCCTGTAGCCCTGACATCTGTAGTGATGAAGTGCTCTGAGAGGCACTTGAAACCCTTCATCAGTTCCTTCCTTCCTTCCGACTTTGATTTGTTGCAGTTTACATACCGGACAAACAGATCCACCGGAGATGCTGTCGCACAGGTCCTGCACACCACATTGAGCCATCTGGATGAGGGATGTGGTAACTATGTGAGAATGCTGTTCATAGACTACAGCTCAGCATTTAACACTATAGTCCCCCACACCCTCTCGGAAAAGCTCCAGACTTGGGTTTCAGTACGTCCTTGTGCAGGTGGATCTATAGCTTCCTGACTGCGGGACCACAGTCAGTGAGAATAGGGGATGTGTACTCCCATACACTCACACTGAACATAGGGGCCCCCCAGGGATGTGTGCTGAGCCCCCTTCTCTACTCCCTCTACACCGTGGACTGCACTACCAGATACCCCACTAACTCCATTGTGAAATTTGCCGACGACACAGTGGTGGTAGGACTCATCTCCAGAAACGACGAGAGGGCCTACCGGTGTGAGGTGGACGGCCTAGCAAAGTGGTGTGAGGCAAATCACCTCTCCATGAACATCAGTAAAACAAAGGAGATGGTGATTGACTTCAGGAGACAGAGAGGAGAGCAAACTCACACCCCAATCCAGATCAATGGAACCCCTGTGGAGAGAGTCTCCAACTTCAAATACCTCGGTGTCCACATTACTGAGGACCTTATCTGGAATTCACACATGAACTTCCTCATCATCAAAGGCAGACAGCGCCTCTATCACCTGAGGCGTCTAAAGAGGTTTAAGATCTCCAAAAACATCCAGAAGAGATTCTACACTGGAGTCATTGAGAGCATCCTGTGCAACAACATCACAGTGTGGTACGGGAACTGCACTGTTCAGCAGCAGAAGGCCCTGCAGAGGGTAGTGCGCACAGCAGAACTATAGAAGGAATAACTATACCTCATGGCACATCTGCACCTTACCTTGTCTGCACCTTATGGCAAACTATTTATTATCATAGTTTACATTTACATTTCCAAATGTATCTATATTTATGTTAACTATGTATATATTTTAGTCTTTTAATAGCCTTACAGTGCAATATATGTACATGCTACATTTTTATATAGATTCTATTTGTCTTTTTTTTTTCTTTTACACTTATATTTTTTTCTCTTATCTAATACTTATCCTCTGTTAGTACTTATATTCTTATCTCTCATTTTTTAGTATGTTTTAGCACAGTTGGAGAGGACTTTTTCAGCCAGGGAAAAACATTTCACTGTATGTTGTACCAGCTATAAGTACATGTGACAAATAAAGAATCTTGAATCTTGAATATGAACAGAGTTTATATCAATATGAGCAGTTTAAACAAAATGGTTATTCTTTCAACATAAATCTTATTACACTTAGGGGCGGTTTCCCTGACAGGGATTAAGCCTAGTCCTGGACTAAACATGGGGAATATCCATCTAAAATTCCATTTACGTCCAAGACTAGGCTTAATTTCTGTCCGGGAAACCGGCCCTTAGTGTAACATTTCACAAGTAGAACAGGGATGTCTGAAACAGTTCAACCTGGTGTGACAGCTTAAATGTCACAAATAAAAATTCTGGCACAGAAGGAAAACAACAAAAACACTGCATAAGCATCATAACCTGGACAAGGTAAAAATAAATAAATAAATAAATCAGAGTGGTAGCTCAAACATGAACAAATAATCGACAAAGAACTCAAAACAGGTCAGCTGTAAAGTGACATATATTCTCTCACTTCATAATGAAGTGAAGATTTCTTCTAAGGAAAATCAACATTTCTGCCAAGTTAGCGGACAGATGGTTCCTTTTCTCATCAACAACATTGGAGACTGCACTAAAAAGTCTCTCACTGTCCATACTTGTGCAGGGGGAACAGAGAAACTTGGCTGCAGTAGCTGCCAGTGAGGGACACTGTGTAGCATGTACCCTCCAGTACTGAAGTGGATTTTCTGACCTTGGAAAAGTGTGCTCAGAAAGGTAACTCTGGACCTGGACAAGTGCTGATGATTTGCTGACAAATTCAGTCTCTGTCTCATTTTCCTCTAAGATCTCATCAAAGATGCTACCAAGGCTGCTACTTGCTGTGTTTTCACATGGAGCTTTTTTAACAGGCTCACAGATTCTGCCTCTGCCTCTTCACTGGCAACCCTTCTCAATTCCATCCTCTCCACTCCTTAGCCCACATCAGGTTTTCTGTGTTTATAAAGTATCTGTAAAATACAGAAATTATGTACACTTATTTTTAAATTAATTTAATGTTAAATCAACATGACATGAGCAAAATGAATTATCTAAAACGTCCTACATATAAATCTAAATATAAATCTTAGCATAGCATTTACTTGCCTGTCTTTGTATCTGGGATCCATTAATGTGGCAATACTGTAGAGTGGCTCAGTCTCAATCTGGCTGAAGTGTTTTCCAGGGCCTCTAGTAGGGTTCTCTTCATTGATTCTTTATTTGTCACAGATGTCATTATACAGGTACAACATGTATAATGTTGTACCTGAAGTGAAATGTATCCTGAACCGCTTGTACTTTGTGCAAATAAAGTCTAAAATTATCTAATCTAAAATAAAGATGCCCTGGTCTTTTTTTGACTAGTAAGAAATCCAGGCCCACATATCCATAATTGAGTTGCTACTAGTAAAAATTTTATTACAGATCTCTACAATTACATTTTAGAGATTTAAAAGTTACATATCCAAAATGTGAATTTCAGATCTGTACAATGTAATGGTAGAGATCTGTAATGAAATTTTTACTATGAATATGAATAGGTCGGTCTGGAATTCTTACTAGTCAAAATGTTTTTACAGATATCTACAACAGGACTTCTTACTAGTAAGAATTGAATCGCAGAGCTCTACAATATGACTCTTTACTAGTAAAAATTGAACTTAGGATATGGGAGGCGAAAATATAATGGAAGTCAATGGGAATATATAACTAGTGAAAACTGAATTGTATAGCTCTGTAATATGAATTCTTCCTAGTAAAAATACAATTTTTACTAGTTAAACATCATTCTAACTAGTAAGAATTGCATTGTAGATATCTTGAACTCATATTCTTACTAGTACGAATTGCATTTTTACTAGTAAGACGAGTAAGCTTTTATGAATAAAAAACAATTGCCATATGCTTTTGTCTGAGCATAGATATGCTCAGTCCATGACAGGTCCTCCGAGATGTGGATGTCCAGGTATTTAAAACTGCTCACCCTTTCCATTGGAGCTTTGATTGTGAGGGGTCTGTGGTCATGTTGTCAAATTCTAAAGTCCACCAGAAGCTTCTTAGTCTTATTGACATTCAGCTGGAGGCAGTTTTCCTGATACCATACTGCTGGGTTCTCCACTTCGTCTATGTAGGCCGACTCATTATCATTGGAGATAAAGCCCAGCACCACCGTGTCGTCAGAAAACTTAACGATGGTGTTGGAGTCATGCATGGCCACACAATCTGAAGTGTAGAGAGAGTACAACAGTGGAGAAAGAACACACCCCTGTGGAGCACCTGTGTTGATTGTGATGCTACTGGCGATGCACCTGCCCACCCTCACAGCCTGAGATGAGCCCGTGAGGAAGGCACCACCCAGGCACACAAGCGTTTGTTGAATCCTAGATCCCTCAGCTTTGTGAGGCACTATTGTGTTGAATGCTGAGCATTGTCTTAATTCCCTGGTCAGTGTGGTTTTCTCGGGAGAGAACACGTTTGAGGACTGTTATGGCAGGGATCACATCAGCTGCAGTCTCAGCACTCACTACTCTTGCTACTTCTTCAAAAGGAGCTAAAACCTCAGCTGATTTCTCCATAAGATTCCACTGGTTGGATGTCAGCATAGCTGAAAGGTTGTGGTCAGCTGCATAAATACTGAGAGGACACTTCTGCTCCAACAGGCTCTGCATCATGAATGGGCATTTTCATATCAATCTGGATATCAGTTAGGTGTGCGTAGGCCTGGGGTGAATGTTTGAAATGTCCACCTATCTTCCTCGTGATAGCCACTGTGTCTGTGATGCGCCATTGGGAAAGCAGTCCCTCCTGCACAACCAGCTGAAGTATGTGCTCGATGCAGCCCATCCTCGGAACCCCATATCATCCATCGCTTTTTTCGTATTTTTTGCATTATCACGCAGAATGACATGGACATGCTGCTTGTCTATTTCTCATGCATTTAGCATCTCATCTATTGCTTGTGTTGTATGGGACCCACAGAACTGCTGGGCATGCTGCACTGTACACTTTTGATCATATGAGGAGTCAATCCAGTGTGCAGTAAGACTAAGCAATGATATTGGACAAACATTGGAACTCTAAATGTTTGACATAAAACCAATAGGGGTCACATTAGCTAATATACCCTGTAAGTGGTGGCGAACTTTTTTGTACAGCTCGGGCTGTGTCTGATATGAAGTGTCGAGAGGGCAGGGCATACCATACAATACAATACAATTTTATTTATATAGCACATCATCACAACATTACATTGTCTCAGTGCACTTTACATTATCTCTGCCTCATAAAGACCCCTCAGTGAGCAAGCCAAAAGCAACAGTGGCAAGGAAAAACTCCCTCTGAGGAAGAAACCTTGGGAGGAACCAGACCCAAAGGGGGAGCCCATCCTCCAGGGGCTGGCAGTGGAGTCAAACAAACCGAACAAAACAAAATATGGCTCCAATATCTCCAAAAAGTGGCAAAAACCAATATTCTCAACCACGGTGATGGGTTGGTCATCAAGAGCAATGAACTCTATCACTGGCTCTGTAATCCTTTTTGCGTTATCGCTGTCATGTGAAAACTTTTTTTCTTGAAAGTTTCCTCCAGTGTGTGTTGCTTCAACGCAGCCTTTCCCCAAGTGAATTCATTGTACTCAGCCGCGTGTTTTAACTTTATATGTCTGATCAAATTTGTTGTATTAAATGAAGATCTATTACTACCTTCTTGTGAAAGGCTAAATGGTGCAAGTACAAGTTGCAGTTGCGCAGCTCTCGTTTTTCAGTGTAAAATATTTCCACACTGCAGACATCCTGTCACGGTCCCACTTTATAAAGCAGCCATATCGTGGCACATGCACCGCGTATCATCATGGGTGTGGGAAAAAAATTATAATTGGGAGATGATCTACTCATTAATCCCAATCTCGATCAGTCTATAATGCATATCTTTCCAAAAACATGCTGAGGGTAATTGAAGTTACCAAATTGCCCATTGGTGTGAGTGTCTGGTGTGTCCTGCGATGGGATGGCTCCCCTGTCTTCCTTGAATAAGCTCTGGACCCCCCGTGACCAGGAAGGATAGGCGGTTTCAGAAAATAGATGGATGGATGGATTATTTTGTAAATGTTGGATTCAATTTAGCAAATTCGATTGTGGAGCCAAGAAATAAGGCTCATAAATGCTCCTATTCCATTTTTATTAGGATTGTTGAAAAAATATATGAAATATGTGATGTTTTTAATAATTTTAAGAAGAAAAAGTCTACTGATTACAATGAAATAGATAGGTCTCTAGTAAAAAAAAAAAATGTTATAGAATGCATTGTGAAAACATTGACCTATATTTGTAAGCAGGCCTTCGAAACAGGTATATTTCCCAGCAAAATTAAAATAGTAAAAGTCATTCTGATTTATATCTTAAGTGGAGATAGGCATCGGTTCTCAATTTGCCAAATTCTCTACTTTCCCAGTTTTTGCTTTTCCCAGTTCTCAAAAACTTGTTAAGTGACCATCAGTTTAGTTTTAGAGTAAATAGATACACCTCATAAAAGGCATTCAATTGATCATGGTTTATTAATGAAGAAATTGGAGATTGGAAATATGGTATCAGAGGGATAGTGTCGGAACAAGACCGAACTAGAGACGGGAGCCCGGATGGGGGAAAACAAAAGGAGCCTTTATTAAGCTCAGGGAAGCAAATGGGGAAAAGCAAAGGGGCCACACACTGAAGCTTAGCGCTGGGGACAGGCAAACGGGGACAGACGTCAATGACTGGACTAGGGAGCACTGGACTGGGAGGCACTTTTATACAGGGTTAACGAGGGGGCAAACAGGTGGCAGCTGGAGTGAGCCACATGAGGGCTGAAACGAGAGGAGAGACAAACAAGCAACAGGTGTGGCTCATTTGCCACCCTGGGGATAGACTGGGAGGGGTAGGAAGGCAGGTCATTACAGATGGCATATTCTTGGTTAAAAGGTTGATGATAGATCCCAATATGTACTAATAGGTAATGCAAAATGTAATGTAAAGGTTACTTGTCAGGTTCCACAAGGTTCGGTGCTAGGTCTTTATATTGTACAGTATGTAAATGATATTTATAAAGTGACTAAAATGTTGTAACTTGTTTTTATTTCTTGATGAAACTACATTGCGCTGGGAAAAGTTTGGAACGGCCTCTTGAATACAGTGGAAAGTAATTTGAAAATACTAAAGAAATTGATATTAACAAATTAGCATTAAATTTAAGTAACACTAACACATCATATTTGGAAATCAGTCAATCAAAAATAAATTTAAAATGATGATGGATAATTGTTCTGCCTCAGTAGTTAATTCATTTCAGCACTTCACGTTCAGCGTTTGTGCTGTTTATCATTTTTTCCCAGGTAGGCTTCCATATATTTGGTCCTGGTACTTGGCAACGCGAATTGCAGTTGTTTTCCACAGTTCTGAGCCTTGGAGCAGATGCATCTGTGAGTTTGAATTTACTTATTTAAATGATTGTAAGATAACATTTTTGGGTTTTTATAAAGCTGTAATGTGTTTAAATTTCTATTGTTAACTATGATCAATTGTTGTATATGTAATGTATTTAATAGAGATTGTGTAATTCAAAGAAAATGGAAAATCCAGTTTGTAAAGGAGTCCCCCCCACCCACTGTAGTATCAAATTATTATACAATATTATACAATTTCATTGTCGTCGTCCCCCCCCCCAATTATTTAGTCTATAAAATGGTGAAAGTGTTGATCAGTGTTGCCCAAAGTGAAATATAACATTATAAAATGACTTTCTCTCCACAACCCAAAGAATTTCTGTTTACTGTCAGAGAAAGATAAAGAAGGTATGCATATTTTCTGAAATATCTGGAATCGGGGGATTTTTACTTTTTTACTTCTTCTTCTTAAAGCTTAAGCTGTTTTAAGTGCTGCTTAATGTAACCTTTTCAACCTAAAGAAACAACACAAATTCTCTTCTGTTTTTTTCGTTATTCATTTCCTTCTCAAATTCATGGCAATATTTGAAGCCATGGCTTCAAAAATGTTTGCAAAATGCAATATACAAAAGCCTTCAGTTTAAAACCATTAAAATCACTTACTCCAAACCTCAAATCGACAAACCAAAGTTTCATGTTAGCAATACAATAACAGAAGCGGTTCATTCAAATGTAATCCTGTAGCTGAAAGTCTGCAGTTTTACCACACTTTTTCCACACTCGTGGAACTTCTTCCACAAGTGATTTACTAGTAAATGGAAAGAAGGAATTGTCACGATCTCTCGGTGAGTCGAACAGGCAGGGAATAGCGAGACAACAAACAGCAGCCGAGATTGCGGGAATCGAGGGGTTTAATGCGTGAGGTAGG
>JAODKL010000040.1:31865520-31892400 GCA_026780765.1 Petrocephalus schoutedeni
CTCGCAGCAAGACGGGGGTCAGGGCAGACTCTTAGCGGGCAGGGTAACAGGAGAAACACACTCGCAGCAAGACGGGGGTCAGGGCAGACTCTTAGCGGGCAGGGTAACAGGAGAAACACACTCGCGGTGAGAAAAAAACTGAAACCAAACTTAGACACAGCTGCCAGTACTCCGAAAAGGGAGATGGGTTGCGGGGCGAGACTGCAGTAAGGTAGCAGACTCTGATCTGACATACGTTTCCTCCAGATGTGAGCACCTGCTCTGCTTCTCACGGCCTGTTGGACCCCTTTTCCCCATGATGAAACGAAGGGGAGGGAACCACGTTCAGAAGTAGAAAAGGCAACTGACAGGGAAAACAGCAGAAAATCGGGTGTGGTCTGCAAATCATTTTACTCTAGCCTAAACTCAACAAATGCAGTAAATTCATTGGTCTCTTTCAGATAGTAGTTTTATCATAAAAATAGAAATAACTGCAAATGAGGAGCTGCAACCCATAGCTGTTATATGCTCTGAAGTATGCAGTACAGCTGCACTGGGCCTCAAAGCTCTTGGATGCGTTTCATGTTTCCACATGATGTTCTCAAGCTAATGAGAAGTGGGTCACGAGTGATTAGAGTCATGACATAACCCACAGCCGAACCGAGCTCACAGCTCTGAGGGCTTTTGGTGGCCAGAGCCCAGAGTGCTGGAATTGGCTATGGTGGAGTACGAGGACCCAAAGCTACCAGGCAGCTGTTTCAGCATTTGCCAGGCTGTGCCACCTCCTCTGAACCCCACGTAACCGCTCACTCACACCTCCTGCTGTACTTGGCAGCCAAATCAGCAGGAACACACGTGCAGAGGCCACATGGCTGCAGGAACAATGTCAGCCTCCAGCCATGAGGCCCAGCAAAGCCTGCAGTTAACTTAAACACTGCTCCCCCGTTTCACCTTCCCCCATTTACTGACCTATTGTGGTCCCTCTCATTGCCTTTCTGCCATTAATGTGCTTTGAACACTGTGTGCTCAGAGGCTCTTATGTCTCATTCATAGGCCTCACTACTGACATGATTCTCCTGCATGCTGACACATTTGGGCTTCATTCTCGTCCTCAATGGACCTCAATGGGAAGTTTCAGAGCTACCCTCTGTCCTGTGCTATAACTACATAGTGTTCTGTTTCCTAAGTTTGCTAAGTTTTAAATATGCAGATCTTTTTGGATATACATCAGTGTTTTGTGGTATTTCAGCAAAAGGGCAGCAGAAGTGGCTGCTGTGGGGTCTCTTTTTGATGGGGGCGGGGGGTTGTGCAATTACAAAATTATATGTTGATTGTTTTACTGCTAGTGGGTAAACAACTGAGAAAAGTGAAATTGAATCTCAGTTTGATTCCTGCCCCGGGCTGTATGTGGGATTGTTCTTTCCATGTTTGTGTGGGTTTCCTCCAACAGGTTTAGGGCGATTGTTGTAGTTGTTGGTGTATGTATCCCATACAAGGCATGTATCCCACTCACTGCATGGTGCCATTTGATAATGCATTTGATAAGCAATAAGGGAAATTAGATCGACAAGTGGGGGTGCACAAAATAATGGAAAACCAATGATAAGTCACATTGGACCCTGTTTTACAGATGGTGCAAACCGGCACCAGGTGCAACGCAGGTGTCTTTGCTAGCATGAGCCCGATGCAGTCATTTTCCAATCCAGTGACCACATTGTATAAACACAAAATGTACTAGCGCCCATCCAGGAACCTTGGAAATGCATGTCATAATGATTAGCCATAATATTTCTCAAAATTAGCTATTTGCAGTAATTACAGGGGTCACTTACCTATCCTAACACAGTTGTAAAATCATAATTTAGAATATAAAAACTATGGAGTGGAATTCATGCCACCTTGAAATGTGAAGACAACTTCAACATACACAGAAAATAATCAACACGATGTATTGTTTTACAGTGCACAGCACGCAGAAACCGTGCCATGTGGAAATGCAATGCACAATTCATTGCTTTTCAGTAAATTTCGTGAAAAGAACATGACATAATGAAAAGCAAAACCATCAATCCATTGCCTTGAATCTGATTTAACTACCATCCAGAAAAACAATTAGAAGGGTTTGCATAATACACAATTAAATGCAGAAATCGTGCCACATCACACTGAAATGTAATTATCACCTTTGCTCTGCTGCATCGGGTCACTTTCATTTTCGAAAAGTACATGCTGAAATCGTTCCACCACGAATGAGTGTAAGACAGTTGCCACACGCAGCCAGACTAGTTCACCCACGTAGTCCGTAAGTACGACATTTTCCTCATTACAGGTTATGTATAGGTACATTATACAATATTCTTTATTGTAAAATGTGTAACAGTACCTTGTTTATTCAGTGTTCCTTTGTCCTTTGAGGGGTATAAAAATAATGAGTTTCAAAGAGATGAGTTCATCATTTTTTGTCAACCCTTGATACATGATATTCTTTTCATGCTATATTGTCCCTTAAGAATTAAGCCAAAATGTCAGAATCCTTTTCATTCAGTACTGCACAAAAGTGGAGAAAGGACACAGCCACAAGCAGATACATTTTTTCTGCAGAGAAGCATTGTTTTTTGCTGCCTGGCAAATCCATTGTTATGATAGCAAACTGTCAAGGTGCAAGCAAACCTGGATATTACAGGGGATGACACTGGCAAGTTACATCCCAAACACACTAATTACAAGACTAAGTACATCCTTTGTGGACCTTGCGCCTGGCACCGCAACTATTTTTCACTTTGTTAGACTAGCAAAAGTGGGTTGCCACACTCTAGAAGAACTTGTGCCATGCACTTTAGATCATGCATTTTAGATCATTAAAATGTGGCCCATTAGGTTGAATGCCAATTAGCAGTATGTGTCAAAAGATGTGGCAATCAGCACTTCAATATGTGAATTTCCAAGACAATATAGACCTATGGAAAGTTATGGAATATAGAATTCCAAAGATCCAAGAGTTGTTTCACAAACTGAACATTGAAGACAGCCACAAAAGCTAATCCTTAGAACTGAAGCAGCATCTCTGTGACTAAGTCTAAGCTAAAATTTGATATTTGAACTTCATAAAGCTAAAATTTATGGCAGGCCTGCCATTGGGGAACAACTTGTATGCAAGGCTAATACACAGACACATAAACTACTGTAAGAAGTGTAAAACCTGTTCCTCTAAGGAATGTATAAGTATAACAATGTAAAAGTATAAGGTCTGAATGAAATACTTTTTATAATCGTTTTAATTGTTGTGATTTTAGAGAACAGTAGTCAGTTTTTAAAAATATTACACAGGGGAACAATGGTGTATATATTGATAAAAAGGTGGATGTGAAAAAATTTTAAAGTGTAAAGGAAAGGAAAAGTCCTGGTCCTGATGGAATTAGAGGTTGCATTCTTAAAAACTGTGCAGAACAGTTGGCAGATATATTTTGTTATATTTTTAGGTTGTCACTTCATCTTCATAAGGTTCCTAGCCTTTGGAAAGATTCTATAATTGTACCGGTGCCAAAGAATAAGAAAATAAGGCTCCAAAATCATTGGAAGAGAATCGGCCTGTAGCACTTACCTCTCTTGTGATGAAATCACTTGAGAAAATAGTGAAGGGTGCAATTCTATATAAAGTACAGGGAGCCTTGGATCCACTCCAATTTGCATACACATTAGGTCGGAAGATGCGACGGCCACCCTATTAAATTTGATTCTAGCACACTTAGCAGGTTTTAATACATTTATGCGACTAATTTTTATAGATTTGTCTTCAGCTTTTAACTGTATTCAGCCGCACATTTTAGTAGGTAGGCTATGGAATGTTCATAATCTTGATCCTGGCTTGATGGACTTCTTAACTGGAAGATCGCAACGTGTGAGAGTAAATGGAGTTTTATCTGATGTTCTTTTACCTTCTACTGTTTCCCCTCAGGGCTGTGTCCTTTCTCCACTTTTATTTGTGCTTTATACTAATGAATGTTGAAGTCAGTATGCAGGGCGGCATATTATTAAGTTTGAGGATTACTCTGTGATTGTCTCTCTTCTTAACAGAAAGGTCCTTGACCATGGTCCTGTTGTGGATGAATTTACTGGTTGGTGCAAGTCATCTTTTTTGGAGATTAATACATTAAAAACAAAATAGATGATCATAGATTTTGAGAAAAATCTTATGGCCACTTCCCCAGTGATTATTAATGATCAGGTGATTCAAGTAGTGCAGCATTACAAATACATTGGTATTGAACTTGATAATAAATTGACTTTTGAGTATCAGATGTAAGAAAGCCCATCAAAGTACGTATGTTTATCGTGTTTATCAAAGAAGTTTTAGAGTAGACAATAATTTTATGAAGATGTTTTATTTTTGTTTTATTGAATCTGTTTTGATCTTCTCCCTTTTAAGTTGATATAAATGACCAAACTGTAGGACAAATAGGTTTAAAAATCTTTTATTCCAAGTGCCATTGGTTGGTTAAATCAATGTGACTTTTAATTGTTTTTACTGTAAAAATGTTCTATGTTGTTTGTCTATCAACTGTTGCTGGCTGTAAAACAAATTGCCTCCCTAAGGGATAACAATAAAGTTCAAGTATATGAGGGAGATGAAATAATCTGGAAAAAAGCTATTTTTGTTCAAGCGCTGTTTGCAAATGCAGCACTTAAAAAGCACATGTAATACAGGCATTTTACCGAGACACAGTATTTTTTGGCAAATAAATTACCACAAAATAATGTAAGCTATTTTGCCATGAATTTGGTAGTAAATTCACATTGACCCATGTGACTCGAGGAGAGCTATAAACTGATATTTTAATCAGCCGAAAATTTCTCCGCCATTTTTTTTTGCATGGGAGTGTCGCTGTCACTACCCAATCTGTACAGCCTCATTGCTACCTGATCAGTACAGCTGCACCACTCTCTTTCTAACACATTTCTTTATTTTCTATTTCTACCGCTCTGCTACACGTAAGTACACTGCGACAGTAATAATCCTCCGTGTGAAATACAGCGATCACTGAGCAGTACATAGTCGTGTGGATTAAACAGAGCATTGAAGCAAAGAATTTGCATCGAGGATTTTTTGTAATTGAGTTATTCGAATTACTTGTTGAATCATTGCAGCCCTAAAGGGCAGGCAGGCAGGAAGAGTGTCGCCGGAAGTAAAGGCATCGCAGACAGGAGAGTAGGCAGAAAATCTTTATATTATTGGGTCTCCAGGCAGCACACCTCAGAAGGGTTGGGGGGAAATAAGAAATAGTGCATTAGCTGTGAGTCATCGCGGGACAGAGGAGAGCGGACATGCAGATATGCAGGAACAGGCACATGCATCTTTATTAGATCTGACAAGCGAGGTACGTTCAGAGGACTGTTCATGGAGAATGGTCGGGGACGGAAAGAAGGGTCAAATGCCGGTAGAGTCAGTCCTATGAATAGGCATGAGACGTCCAGGGGGCAGGCAGGGAAGGTAGTCGGGGAGATTCAGGAGCGAGGGAGGTTCTGGGGACGGGGCGACGTACCACCGATCCAGTGGGCATCCTGGCAGCGTAGTTCGGGTCTTGTTCTCCTTCCGAATGATCTCCTCGAACGACCAGGTGATCGCGGCCGGGAAGCAGTCGGGGCTGAGGATGGGGCTGATTTGATCTCCTGCCTCGGGGGGGGGGGTTGAACTGGTGGGAGAGTGCATCGGCTTTGACGTATCGGGAGCCAGGTAAGTAGCTGACCTTGAATGAGAACCGGGCGAACCAGGCGGCCCACCTGGCCTGATGGACGGACAGCCGTTTAGCGCTTTGTAGGAACTCAAGATTGCAGTGATCCGTGAAGACAATGAACAGGTGACGTACACCCTCGAGACAGTGCTGCCATTCCTCCAATGCCAATTTCATTGCCAGTAGCTCCCGATCCCCCACATCGTAATTACACTCCGCGGAGGAAAGCTTACGTAAATAATAAGCACAGGGATGGCAGTGTTGGGTGTTCGAGTCTCTCTGGATGAGGATTGCACCCACTCCAGCTTCACATGCATCCACCTCCACTTCGAACAGCAGGTCCGGACGGGCTGAGCAAGGACGGGTGCTGAACAAAATGCGGTTTTCAGCCAGGCGAAGGCAGTGGTGGCGTCAGGTCCCCATAGCAGCTTTGCTGGTCAACCCCTGGTCAGGCTCGTGAGAGGGGCTGCGATCTGGCTAAAGTTGCGGATGAACCACTTATAGAAGTTTGCAAACCCCAGGAAATGTTGCAAGTCCTTTATGGTCCGCGGGCGGGGCCATCCTTGGATAGCGGTTACCTTCTGGGATTCCATGGCCACCACTCCAGGCTTGATGACATACCCCAGGAACCGTACGATGGACTGGTGGAATTCACACTTCATGCCCGTCACATAGAGATGGTGTTCACGGAGCCGCTGCAGGACCTGTTTGATGTGCTACACATGAGCTTTCCTCGTGGGGGAATAAATGAGAACGTCATCGATATACACCAGTATAAGTTTGCCTAGCATGTCCCAGAACACATGATTCATAAAGCTTTGGAATATGGACGGGCTATTGGCTAATCCGTAGGGCATGACTCTGTACTCGTATTGCCTCCTATTGGTGATAAATCCCCTTTGCGTATGCGTATGAAATTTTTACGCATTACGGAGGTCGAATTTGGTAAAGATGGTAGCTTCCCTGAGTTGTTCGAGGGAGGATGGGATGAGTGGGAGCGGTTCTCTCCTCTTCACATTCAACGTCCGGTAATCGATGCACAGGCGGAGACCCCCATCATTCTTCTTCATAAAGAAGAAGCCAGTCGTCACTGGAGAGGTGGATAGCTGGATTGTACTTTGAGCAAGCCCTTCCATGATGTACTCCTCCAATGACTCCTCCTCCAGCAGAGAAACAGGTAGAGTTTTCCCTTGGGCAACGGTGCACCCTCCAGTAGGTCAATTGCGCAGTCACACTCTCAATGGGGTGGCAGCTGAAAGGCTTTGGATTCACTGAACACATCAGCAAATGCCGTATACTTGGAAGGGATGAGGGTCGGGTCCTCCGGCTCGGGACTCTCTATCCTGGTAGCTTTGCAGGGGACACACATACAGGAAGTGAAGCAGCCAGGGGACCAGGCGATCAGCTCACCCATTCTCCAATCCAAACAGGGATTGTGGCGCCGAAGCCAAGTCAAGCCGAGGATTAGTGGGTCCTTAGCTTTTGGAAGCACGTAAGCCTCCATCTCTTCCTTTTGTAGTACCCCCATCTGTAATGAGAGGGGTCCCATACAATGCCGGATGGTGCCTTCCTGCATCCTTTTGCCTGTCAACCACCATGGCGGAGATGGAGTATGCTAGTGCCTGCAGGGAAAGGTTAAGCTGGCGTGCCAGGGTGAGAGCAATAAAGCTGCCTGCGGCTCCACTATCAATTAGTGCCCGAGTGGTGACCTGTGCCTGTACGGTCAGGGTGAACGAGGTGACACTTACCGGCAGGCCAGGCTCTTCCTGTTCCTGTCTCATGGGGCAGACACGAATGGTGTGTCTGGCTTTGCCGCAGTACATGCAGAGTCCACCCTGTGCTCATCTGCGGCACTCATTTGAGGTGAGGGGGGAGGCGCTGCCCAGGGTGGCGCTGGCTGGTGGCGATGGCAGCGTCGGTCATGGACCATGGTGTCCAGCCTCACCACTTGCCAGACCACTCGTCAAACGTGCCGGTCTCTCCTCTGGAGGCAGTGTGAGACCTCTAAGAAAGATGGTCCTGAGGCAATCCTCCAGTCACTGGCCGGAGACCGGCTGCGATGGTCTGGAACTCCAGGGAATACTCTGCAGCAGATCGGGTCCCCTGTCAGCACTCTAGAAGGAGGTCTCCTAGACTCCTACCTACGGCGGGATGGTCGAAGACCTTCAGAAGAATGGATGGAAAGCTTGGGCCGAGTTGAGGATGTTGCTCTGTTCTACCCAGAGGGCAGTGGCCCTATCCCGAGCGCTTCCTACCAGGAGAGAGATCACTAACCGCACCTCTGCCGTAGGGTCCCCAAACATCTCGGGATGGTCCTCCACATACATGCCGCATTGCATCAAGAAACCCCGACAGTGATCGGGGTTACCATCGTAGCACTCGGGGAGCGCAGTTTGGAGCGCTGTGTATTGGCGTGGTGGGGAGACAGGTAGAGGGACACGAACAGCCAGGGCTTGAAGCACCTGCTCTAAAGCTGCTACCTGCTGCTCCAGGGGGTTGGTTCCTGCTGGGTCCATCGATCGGCAAAGTATTTTGTGACTCACCGCGGGACAGAGGACAGGGGACCCAGATATGCAGGAACAGGTGATCTTTATTAGATCTGACAAGCGTGGTACGCTCAGAGTACTGTTCCAGGAGAATAGTCGGGGACAGAAAGAAGGGTCGAATGCCGGTGGAGTCAGTCCTATAGGCACGGGACGGCAAGACAGAAGGAGAGGGAGACGAGACGTCCAGGGGCAGGCAGGGAAGGTAGTCGGGGAGATTCAGGAGCGAGGGAGGTTCTGGGGAAGGAAGGCAAACAGGGTGAAGCAGAGCCACAGGGTGGACAGAAGCAGCGAGGAAGCAGGGTAACACACGGGACAAGTAAGCACTCGATAATGCATGAAATCATGGCAATACTTCGTGAAGTGCGATTGGGAGCATCTACTCCTTATAGCTCCCGTGATTAAGGCTGATCAGGTGCACCTATCCTGCCCTAGAGGCGTGATATTAGCCAGAGTAGGGGAGACTAGAGGCAGTGCAAACGATTGGCAGTATCTAGACTACGGCAGATATAGCTATGGCAGCATTAATAAGAGGAAGAGGCAAGTGGGAACACAGGCATGGGGAGTCTCTGAACATCAGCACTCCAGTGTGAAGCTAGAGTGACAACACTGATGCACCAGTTCTTCCAAAGCCAATGGCACTGATCTCCACCCAGCTCTGCACCTCATAATGTAGGACTAACTGGGTGTGAGCAACTAGCTGGAACTAGATTCCCTATATGCTAAACTAAACAAGTGCATTTTTAATCTAGACTTGAATATTGAGAGTGTGCCTGAAACTTGCACATCCACTGGAAGACCATTCCACAGTTGTGGAGCTCTGTAAAAGAATGCTGTGCAGCCTGTCAAAGTTCTTTCTACTCTAGGTACTAATAGATATCCTGCTCCTTGTGATCGAAGCAGGCAAAAAGGGTTGTAAGGGACCAGAAGATGTAGAGCTAAGGTTAATAGCAGTATTTTGTAGTCAATCCTAGACTTGTCTAGTAGCCAGTGAAGGGAGCATAGGACAGGGCTAATATTGTACCAGCTGAAGTTTATGTAAGGATCCAGATGGACAACCCAAAAGAACGGCATTACAGTAGTCCAGCCTGGAAGATATAAAGGCTTTTATTACTGTAGTTTTTCTGCATCTTAAAAGGAAAAGCATCTTCCGAAGCTTGGTTATGTTCAGTAGATGGTAAAATGCCGTTCTGGTAATATTACTTATATGAGCACTGAAGCACAGATCTGAATCTACCAGGACACCAAGATCTCTGACCATTGTTTTAAACTGAGTAGGAAGGCCAATAGGGTTGAGGTTTTCAAACTTATTTCTAGCAACCTTAGGACCAGTACAGTACCTCAGTTTTTTCTGTATTTAACATGAGGAAATCTTTTGCCATCTAACACCGGATGTCTAGCAGACAGTCTTATAAAGAAGAGAGCTGGGATGCATCACCAGGTTTAACAGATAAATACTGTGCATCATCAGTATAACACTGGAAATGAACACCATAATTTCTAATAATGTTACCAAATGGTAGCATATATACAGTAGAGTGAATGAAGGAAAGATCTGAAATCTTAGACATATCCTGCGGTGTATAATTTCCTAAGTCACTAGGTCCAAAATCTGGTTTCTTTAGGTCTAGTAACAGCCATTTTAAAAGGTTTGGGAACATATCCAAGCCCAAGAGATGAGTTTAACAAGTTTAACAGTGTAGTGATAATCAGTGGTACAATTTCCTTGAAAAGTTTGGTAGGTATTGGGTCTACAGTACAAGGATAATGGAGGATTTGCAAGAGGAAATTAACTTCTGTTTGAGTTAAGGAAAGAAACATTCAAAGTCATCATCATTAGTACTAATAGGACTAGCAGGAGATTGCTGGTTGTGTGCAGCTGTGGATGTGCTCATAATGGTCTGTCTAATCTTAGTTATTTTATTATTAAAAATGCAATAAAGTCATCACTCTGAAGAGCTTCCCGGGACTTTTGAGTTTAACATTGAAGGATTTTTTGTTAGCCTAGACAAATTCAAACAGGAATTTAGGATTGTTTTTGTTCTCTTCTATTAGTTTAGAGAGATACACAGACCTAGCAGTCACTAGTGCTTAACTACTTAGAGAGGATCTCTTGCCAAGCAATTCTAAAGACTTCGAGTTTGGTTGATTGCCATTTGCTTTCTAGCTTGTGTGAAGCCTGTTTAAGTTCTTGCTTGTGATCAGAATACCAGGGGACAGGTTTCTTATCTCTATGCTTTATTTTCTTGAGTGGGGCTACATGATCAAGAGTGCTGCAAAATTATTTCACCATGTTCACGATTGCCTGTTCAAGTTCATTTACACTTGAGGCTTCAGAAGTAAGGTTGAAGGACTGTGTGACTGAGAAGTGTTGCGGTGGACAATGAAGCTATATCAATGGCAACTGATGCTGACAGTGTGACTGTGCTAATGCTCTTGGATCTTAGTACTGCCTTTGATATGGTTGACCATCTTACCATATTACACAGACTGAAAGTTAATGTTGGGTTGTGTGGAATAGTATTGAAGTGGTTCAAATCAGATTTGACTAATCGTCATCAATATGTTCAAGTGTAGAATAATTGTACTCCATCGCCTATGTCACCAATTAAATATGGAGTACCACAGGGATTAGTTATTGGCCCTTTACTGTTTTCTCTCTATATGGCGCCATTAGGTAACATAATGAGAAAACATAATATTAATTATCACTCCTATGCTGGCAACACCCAAATATATATTTCAGTTACACCTAATGACACCTCATCTATTGTCACATTAGCGAATTGCTTCAGCAAAGTAAAAATTTGGATGACTGAAAACTTTTTTTATCACTAAATGCTCAGAAAACTGAGGTTCTGCTGTTTGGAGGCAAGTCCACAGATAGGAACGTTATAATCTATATAATCTATACACTCCACTCCAGAGGGCTGGACTTTTCCTTCAGCAGCTCAGACTGTAATCTAGGTGTCACATTGGATACAAGCCCTTCATTTAAATTGCATGTGGATGTCATCTCGAAGGTGTGCTTCCTACAGCTATGCAACATCGCCAAACTGCGACGATTCCTTAATATTCAAGACACTCAGAAATTGATGCATGCCTTGGTATATAGTAGGCTAGACTACTGTAATGCTCTGTTATCTGGGAGCACACACTGCACAATAAATACCTTGCAGCCTATTCTAAATGCAGCAGCTCGATTTGTCACCAGGAGCAGGAAGTTTGATCGTATAGCACCTGCTCTTAATTCCCTGCAATGGCTTCCTATAAGGTTCAGGATTGACTTCTTACACTTAAAGGTCTAGCACCTGCCATCCTAACAGAATAACTTCAATTTACAAGCTGCATCATATCTTAGGTCACAAAATTTTGGCCTCCTTGTTGTGTCACGTATAAATAAAGTGACAGTTGGCAGTAAAGCATTTTGCTACAGGGCCCCTATATTGTGGAACAGTTTGCCAGCCTTTGTTCAGGATGCCGAATCGGTCACAGTCTTTAAATCTTGACTGAAGGCTTGTTACTTAAGTTTAGCTTATCCATAACTTTACACATAACAAAATGTAACTATGGCTGCTAGTGCCACTGTACATGCCACATTTCACCTACTACACTTGTCCATTAGTGTGTCAATGCATGTTATAACCATCCATGCTATATGCTTTCCAATATGTCTGGAGGGTGTCACCCCTCTGTGGGATTGGACCAGGACTCCAACTCATCCACCTGGACATGGACATGTGGGAAGGCAGATAGCTTGGATGGAGATATTTTGAGCTTTTTAGCTGCTCAATGAGATGCCATAATGAGGTTTCTACACGACTCTGAGGGGTATGAATGGTGGTAACCATAACAACCATAGTAAACAATCTCTCTCGTGTCATATCTATTATTAATAATACATCTAAAATGTGTCTGACTGATGTTTAAGGGTTTTGTGTGCAACTTCTCTTTGCATTGATTCAGCATTTGATTCAAAGATTATAAAGTGGCAATTACATTATGCTGGTGATCAGTTTATATGCCGGTGATCACTTTATTAATGACACAAAGTAGCCTTATATTTTGGTAACTTAACCATCCCTGTAACATTAGTGGCTTTCAAGATGTCCAGATAGATACACACTACTGTCCAAAAGGGGGTCACTTACAAATTGCATTATTTCTAAAAGAAAAGCCTTTTTCCCATAAAATAACATTAAGTTAATCAGAAATACAGTGCAGACAATGTTAATATTGTAAATGACTACTGTAGCTGGAAACAGCTGATTTTTAATGTAATATTCACATTGGCGTACAGAGGCCCACTGTCAGCGACCATCAGTCCTGTGTTTTCATGGCACGTTGTGCTTGCTAATCCAAGTTTATCATTTTATAAGGCAAATTTGATCATTGTAATTCCCCTCTGAAGTTATATTAGGACAGCTGAAAACTATTGTGCTGGTTAAAGAAGCAATAAAACTGACCGTCTTAAGATTAGTTAAGTATCTGGAGCATCAGCACTTATGGGTTTGATTGACTGGCCAGAATCAAAGAACTACCTTCTGAAACTCATTCTTGTTCTCTGAAATTAAGGCTATTCCATTGGAAATGACTAAGTGACCCCAATCTTTTGAAAGGTAGTGTACTTATGTAGTGTTAACTTGTTTAACATTATATTGGGTCATCATTTCATAACATTAAGTCAGGGTAAGTAAAATATAACGTTAATAGATTGCTAACAATCTTCAAATTAACAAAGCTCCTCAGATTAAAGAACCAGCTAGCTAACATTATCGAAACGACATATCACAGCAGATTATAGCTTATGGTATAATTAAGTACCTTACCTTAGCTTGTCCTTCATTGCTGACTGTAACTCCCTTTGACACGCTGTCACTTTCTCTGCTGCATGAAAGACAAGTTGACAAGATTCTGTCACAGTTGCATTCAAAGATGACTGCCAAAAAACACGCTAAAGTTTTTGGACACAGGTCTGTTGCCAGGCAGAAATTTTGACGGGAATAAGGCAAACTAAAATATTGCCAGAAAGAGGGGCAACAACTGCCATGGCCTGGTTCAACCAGTACTGCTGTAGTATGTGGAGGTGAAACAGAAGGAGGAAAAACAGTGATTCAGATCATCCAGAGCAGAAAGTGAACTTCCTTCAGTAATAAGCAACTTTTAGCAATCAATAGAACACATTAGAAATTTTGTAACTCTAATAAAATGCATGAGGAGAAAACATACTGTACTTGGTAGCTCACCGAAAAGAGCACATGGAGGATTTGACTAATGACTAATTTGACTATTCTGTCCCCTTTCAGACATGCACTGCCACCATAAACTTTTCTAGACATTACCTGGAGGGTCTGTACTGTATGTGTGAACGCAAATGTACAAATGTCGCACTAGAGATCAAACAGACCTTACTCTACTAGCTCCCTAGTACAAAGTCTGGGTAATTTTTGAATTACCCCCATGTGTGAATAGAGCAAGAAGCTGTCCAGAGAATTTGCAAACAAGTGGGCATATTGATGACATTCCTATCATGCAACTGGCACAAAAACTGAATACAAATGTCCGTGGCTGAAGAAGTAGGGTCATGTGCACGAAGGAGATCCCAGCGAACATGGGTAAGTGGAGAGACAGTGAGATTTGGGAACTTTTCTCAGAATCTGCAATGTGCTATAAACAAAACACTTCAATTTCTTCAATGAACTTTTTGTGCCATATCCTGCCTCCTGTCTGCTCTATTCAAGTACTGCCCCTTCTTGAAAACCATCATGAGCATTTGTGTTAGGTGTGAACTTGTCTGATGCAGAAATGTGTGAATGTGTTGACTGGCATAAGGTAGGGTTCAGGACTCATTGCAATTAAACAGTAAAGCCACCAGCAACTCCATTCCTAATGGTGATACGATTAGATAAGAGAAACTCCTTGCTTTGATCTGGAGAAATTCCCTCTGCCATGAATGTTTAAGAAAGTGTTTTATTGGTGCAGCGATCCAAGAGTCCACGCACAAATAGACATTCTTCACACTCTCTGTCCCTTGAATGCATGGAAAACATTAGAGGAAACTGGCACAAACCAAGCCCCACAGTTTGTATTGTATGTACAATTTCCAAGCAGAACAGGATAACACAATGTGTTTACACAAGAATTTTCCATACTGACCCCATGTATATTTGTTATTTAAATTTAAATCAAAGATTGTTTTTATGCTTGTGGATAAACTGTCAATGCACAACTGAAATTCCCTTCATGGTATCCGAACCAGCAGCTGAGCTTTTACAGAGCATTCTGGACTCAAGCATCACATAAAAAGGCCATGGAAGGACTGCACAGCTGCCAGAGAGGAATGGCTCAAGCTCCATAACAGGATGGCCTGAATCATGCAGTTCACCCCATTGGCCATAAATATCAAGCACAGACGTGATCACAGTAATTAGGTTTGTCTTCAGGGAAATGACTTGACTCTCATATATCCTTGTTATAGCAATTTACATAGGGCTACAAGAACGATTCCTGGTCTTAGAGGAATATCTTATAAAGAGAGGTTAGCAGAGCTGAATCTGTTCAGTCTTCAGCTATCCAGGTATATACTGTATATAAGGTTTTAACAGGTCTGGGTCCTTGAGAAAGCGTTTCTTTACACAGCGTGTAGTTAGAGTATGGAATAGTCTTCCTGTTAGCGCAGTGCAAGCTAAAACCTTGGGTTCCTTTAAATCAGAGTTAGATAAGATTTAACCTTAACCTACGGTGAATTTTCCTCAAACAACCTTGCTCGGCCAAATGGCTTCCTTTCTTTTGTAAACTTCTTATGCTCTTATGTAATTGTGAATAAATAATAGGTTCAGGAATAGGCATAAATTACAGAGGGATGTAACCCTCCCAATAATCAAGACTAGCTAATACAATGGCGAAGACCTCAGCCCATCCCCTCCCCTAATGTTCAAACAAAAATTATGCCCTTGGGTTCAGGTATACAGGATGCTGGACTCAACTAGCAGTTAAGTCACGTAATTAGCTGATTCTGAGAAAATGTGATTGGTGTTTTGAATTAGTTAAAGCACTGGAGAAACGCAGATTAACACTGAACATTATTTTTCAACAGCCCAAATTCAAATGACCAACTAGTGTACTCATTTATCTACCTTCCAAAACTACCTATGTAGTGCAGGGTCATGGTGAGCTTGGAAGTATATCTCAGTAAGTATGTGGCACATGGCAAGGAAAACCCCTAGCTGGATGCCAGTGCATGGCTGGGAAGACTCCTGCACACATAGTCACACACTGAGAGTGACCAATTTGCTTGATCCTATGGCTTTGGACAGCAACAGGAAACCTGAATACTCTGAGGAAACATAACAAAAATAAAATAAAGTAAACTCAACACACAGAGCCAGGGGAAGCAATCCTACTGCAAGCCTGTAGATTTGAGCCTACAGAGCAAATCACTGAGCTACATTAGTCCCAATAGCACAACCAATAGTCTGAATTTCCCAAAATAACATGTAAGAATCATTATTTACACTGCCAAACTGTTGCAGTTAGCCGAACCTTTCCTTCAAAAATTGTTTGATGCTTAATCACCCCTGTTGAAAAAATGAGTAAGAATGCATCATTTACAACACTGATAAACAAAGATTTTGTTACCTAGCCACTGTGGGGTGTCTTATGTGTATTTTTGCATGATGATTTCAAAAATGGTCTCATAATTTCTCTATTGCCCTTACTTTTGAAGTTATGCCCTTTTTAACTCTCCCATGCCTACGTGTTTAATGCTAAAATATTACAGAAAATGCATTTGTCCCAAAATGCAGAATAAGTGACCCCAGTAGTATTTGTTGTGCTGATTTCAGATATGCTTTTAGATTTTCTGTCACATAAGGATTTTGAGTGACAGTTAAAGTTTAGTTAAAGTAAGTTTGAGTAAGTTAAAGTTTAAACAATAACGTTTATTTACAATGCACGGTGGCAAAAAGCTAACCCAGTAAAAGTGTTTAGGTTTTTCTGCTGAATTTGTTAAAACACCACTTGTTGATCCGACAAAAGTCTTTCTCCCTCCACTCCCTATAAAGCTTGGTCTGAAGAACTTTGTTAAAGTGATGGACCGAAGTGGACTTGGAATTATGTACTTAAGACAGAAATTTTCCCAGATCAGTGGTGCAAAAATCAAGGAAGGGATCTTTGTAGGACTTCAAATTAGTGACGTTGAACCTGACTGAAAAGGCGGCATAGGAGTCTTTCAAGAGTGTTTGTCAGGACTTCTTAGGAAACCAAAAAATAGTTGATGACCTGTTGAAGTCGTACATGACCTAGGAGTGTAATATGTTGCTAAAGATACATTTCTTACACTTTTGGATTTCTTTCCAGCCAACCTTGGAGCTGTCTGTGATGAGCAAGGTGAATGGTTCCATCAGGATACTTCCCAAATGGAAAAATGATACCAAGGCAGGTGGAGCCCAACTATGTTAGCTGACTATTGTTGGACCCTTAATGTCCCTGAGGCAAAATACAGCAGAAAAACCTAAAGTCCTCACTTTTACTGGGTTAGCTTTATGCCACCGTGCATTGTAAATGAATGTTGTCACGGTTCCGGCGCGAACGACGACCCATGATGCAGGCGGTACTTTGAATAAGACGTTTATTCTAGCAAACAGGACTTGAATAGACATGAACCGCGAAAACCGTGTACGATGTGTAGAGGTACACATGCAAGCACGTACACATACACATACAATAATCGACCATGGGGACTGAACACAGGTGGACTAATTAGGCGAGACATCATGACTGAAACACGGGGCAGCTGGGAACAATCAGGAATACTCACGTGGGGAACAAGGGGCGTGGCACAACAGGATTACATGGACAGACCGTGACAAATGTTACTCTTTAAACTTTAACTTATTGTCACTCAAAATCCTTATATGATAAATAAAATCTAAAAGCATATCTGAAATCAGCACAACAAATACTACTGGGGTCACCTATTCTGCATTTTGAGACAAAAGGTCAGACAAATTTGCTTAAACAGTGCAACATTTGTTTCCCTTTTGTTCATAAAGATGACACTTTCACATCTGAATGGTACAAACTGTAATAGAATAGGTTCTTAGCTTGTGTTACATTCCTCAAACTACTTACTACTTTTTTATTATCCCTTATTCTCTCCTTCCTGTTCTCCCTTTATCAACTCTATACTATATTATACTCACTGTTATTCATTTTTATTACATTCCTATTATTTTTCATCTTTTCTGAAGCACATTGAGCAATTGCATATTATAAGTCATTATTGCTCCCTGGATTATAAGAGATCCATCAGGGTCGATGCCTGATAAAGGAAACATTCTCCTCGCAACTCCACTCAGTTGTTGATGTGTGCCCATGAGATGACACTCCTCTGGTCATGCAGGTGACTTCAATGCGACCACTGATACCAACAGGGCTGCCTACGACGACTGTGTCGGTCCCCGTGGCTCTGACGAATCTCACTGAAGGAGATTGACCACATCCTCATGACCAAATGTTGGAGGCTCCTGCAGAGTCTACAGAAGTGCCCAGTTTGTGAATTTGGACCACAGACTTGTTGTTGCTACACTCTCAGAAAATAGGGTACCAATTCGAACCTTTCCTTGTCACTGGGGCTGTACCCTCAAGGATCTGCCAATTGTACCTTTAGCTGTAGGCACCTTATATGGTACAGAAATTAATAATCAAGGTACAAACAACAATAGTACAATGGTACAAAACAGTTCCTCATAGTCCATTTCTGTATCTTAAAAGGTACAAGACCCTTGAGGGTACAGCCCCAGTGACAAGCAAAGGTACAAATTGGTACCCTTTTTTCTGAGAGTGTACTCTGAAGATTCAGCTTAGGTCCAGTAGGTTACCACATACAATGAGAGTCAGTCCGGACTTGGCCAGACTCCAAGATCAAGTTGTTTCTGATGAGTTTGCACACAGTTTGGGTGAAGAACTAGCAGACTTGGGTGCAACTGTTGATCATGATAAGATCCATAAGGTTGCTGAGGGTTGTATTGGCGTTGCCAGTGTTTCATCTCACAGGGCACCCTGGATATTATTGATTATGGCGTCACACTGCATGGCTTGGTGGCAATTCCAGTCTGTATTGGGAGCTGAGAGGGACAGCTGTGTGTTGCCAACTTAGTGACTTTGTCGCTTGATCTAGCGGCTATGCAGACCTCTTTAGCAACTTTTTCTTTCAAAAAACTAGCTATAATATAAATAAACATGACTATAATAGATAAAAATAAATTTAATACTTTGAGCTGCGTTAAAATACAGTAGCCTATTTGAGTATTGGCTACAGAGTAGGAGAATAGAGAACACAATGTGTGGCTGTTGGCTGAACGTGAACGCAGCGTGATGACTTACTTCATATGCAAATTGGCAGATGACATCATCTAGCAACTTCTTGTTGGAAATAGTTGGCAACACTGCAGGTGACGCACCATCTGTGGTCTAGCGACCCACTGCCTGCTTACAGAAGAATTGAAGCATTACGAACATCAATATCTGTTCCTTGGTGAGTCACAGTTAGGGCAGGTGATAGAATGGCTTACGAATGACACTGCAGTTGTGACCCGCTAGGCCAGCTACTTTGATCAGTTGTTTAAAAATGATCCTCTGGCTAGGACATTGGACATCTCTGGGTCCATAGTTCTTGAGACTGACTCACCAATCAGATTGCATGGGTGGTGGCCAGAGATGGGTAATTCAGGTCCAGAGTGTAAAAGTCCAGACCAGGATTTTGTTTCAACCAATCAGTTGAGTCCTCTGTGACTGTGACTCTTTATGGTTGACTGGTTGGTTGAAACAAAACCTTGGTCTGGTCTTTTACTCTCTGGACATGAATTACCCACCTCTGGTGGTGAATCAGCTGGGGGTGGGGAAGGCTGGAGGGATCTTTGGTATTCGTGGTGAACTGCTGCATTTTGGATCATCTGCAGTGGTCTGATAGCACAAGCTGGTAGATCTGCTAGTAGAGGGTTGCAATAGTCTAGTCAAGTATCAAGTGCCAGGGCTAGAAGCTGAGGTGCATACACAGACAGAAAAGGCCTGATAGCCCTAATGTTACTTACAATGATCCTCCTTATAGGCCTGTGAACACTGTAACCATCCTGCTTCCCTCTTGCGGAGAAGTACCTACAGTAGTTGTGACAATATGGATCCCCTTCAAGGCACCTCTGTACTGTCCCTCAAACCATTCCAAACAAGACCCATGTTCTAGCCAGCATTTGATCACAGCTTTTCTATGGGTGTACAAGTCCTTTACTGCCAGGCATTACTTATTCCTCCAAGCTATTGACCCAAAGCTTGCGGTGGCCATCCCGTATGGATGAGGTTAGGGATTTTGTCCTTTCTTGCCTGTCTGCCCGGTTCAAGACTCACTGGTATGCTCAAACTTCTGCAAATCCCTCACTACATACAATAAGCACCTTATTAGGAACACCTGTTTATTCATGCAGTTATCTAATCCATTGTTTTCCAACCCAGTCCCCAGGGACCCCTAAGAGTCCAAATTTTTTTGTTCTCTCCCAGCTCCCAACACATAGCAACGACAAAATGCATAAAATCATGAAGATTCAGCTCAAGAGCTTCAATTAATGATTACATCAAATACCTGAATCAGGGGAAATGTGATTTTGACCATGGCATGATTGTTAGCGCCAGATAGACTGGTTTGAGTATTTCTGTAACACTGCTGATCTCCCGGGATTTTCATGCATAACAGTTACTCAGAATGGTGCATCACTGATGGAAACATCTTGTTTATGAGAAAGGTCAAAGAAGTCCAGACTAGTTCAAGCTAGCAGGAAAGCTGTGGTTACTCAGCTAACAACAAATTTGGTGAGCAGAAAAGCATCTCAGAATGCTCAATGCATCAATCCTTGAGCTGGATGAACTACAACAGCAAAAGACCATGTTGGGGTCCACTTCTGTCAGCCTAAAACACAAAGCTGAGGGTGAGCAGTGGAGACAGGCTCACCAAAACTGGACAGATGAAGACAGGAAAGGTATTGCCTGGGCTGTTGAATCTTGATTTTTGTTGCAGCACGCAAATGATAAAATTTGGCTTCAACAGCATAAATCCATAGACCTAGCCTGCCTTGAGTCAGCAGGCCAGGCTGGTGGTGGTTTAATGGTATGGGAATGTTTTCTTGACACAATTTGGGCCTGTTAATAGTAATCATTGCTTGAATGCCACAGCCTATTTAAGTGTTGCTGCATGCAGATGATATTGGATTGTACCGGCATTCTTTGGTCACGCTCATTTTCTCCAGTCCAGTGAACCTGCCCTTCTGCCCCTGCTGAACATCCACCCATCATGTTGAGGAGGAACCTGCCCACTCCGTCCTTTATCATTGGTGCTGTGCTGGTGCTGGTACCAGTGCTGACACAACCTGACATTTGGCCACATATCCACCAGTTAAAAACAAGTGATGCCAGACACCGGGTATCCACATGAAGATGAGAATGTAACACGTTTGAGTTAAATAATGTATTTTGATGGAAAATTTTTAGGCTAATGGTAATTTAAGCATGGGTAACTTAGAGATGGTGGGGTGAGGAGCTCGAACATTCTGGAGGGGCTCAAAGTAGAGCCACAGCTCTTCTACATTGAAAAGAGCCAGTTGGGGTTCAGGCATCAGTCTGGAATGCCTCTTGGTGTTTCAGACATGTACAACCAGGCAGAGGCCCCTGGGCAGGACACTCTGGAGAGACTATATCTCGCAGATGGCTTGGGAACGGCTTGGTATTCCCACGGTGGAGCAGGAGGAAGTGACTGGTAGAGGGAGGTCTGGGCTTCCCTTCTAAGACTGGCTCTGTTACCTAACCCCGGAAGAAAATAGATGGATGGATGCATGGGGAATTTAAGCATCGGTTCTCAAGTAAGTATTACTTGAGAAACACTCTTTTTTAGCTATATATATATAGCTGGAATATAATGTATATTTTTACACTGCTCAAAAAAATAAAGGAAACACAAAAATAAGACATCCTAGATCTGAATGAATGAAATATTCATATTAAATACTTTGTTCTTTACATTACTTTATGTGAAAGACTGGATGAACAGTCCAGTGCCACAGGCAGTTGGAGTCGATAGGTGACAGGATTAATGCGGTAAGGGCCGATGAAGTGGGAGGTGAGCTTCCGTGAGTCAGTGTGAAGACGGAGGTCCTGGGTGGAGAGCCAAACCTTGTAACCTATATTGTACAATCGTCCTGGTGGGTGCCGACGGCAATGTTGGATAGTGTACTGATGGTTTGCCTGGATGGCAGAACGGGCTAGAGTCCAGAGCTGCCAGCACTGGAGGACCAACTGTTGGGCTGACGGTACATCAACCTCCGGTTCTTGATGATTGAACATAGGAGGTTGGAAACCGTGGCATACCTCAAAAGGGCTTAGATTGGTGGTGGATGAGGAGTGAAGGTTATGGGAGAGTTCAGCCCAAATGAGGTAGCGGGCCCAGGAGCGCTGCTTATTTGCGACAAAGCATCTAAGGTAGTGCTCCAGTTGTTAGTTGGTCCGCTCCGTCTGACCGTTGGTTTGTGGATAGTAACTGGATGAAAGACTGCAGTTAGAGTCGATCAGATAGCAGAAGGCCTTCCAGAATCTGGCAGTGAAATGAGGCCCTCTGTCCGAGACGATGTCCCTGGGGAACCCATGCAAGGGGACTACGTGCTCTAATATCAGCTCAGCTGTAGTTTTGGCTGACGGGAGTCCGGCCAGGGCTACCAGGTGCACAGCCTTGGCGAAGCGATCAACGATAGTCAGTATAGTGTTCTTGGAAGGCCACCAGAAGGCACACTGGAGGTACTGCAGGGTTCTTCTGGTGCCAGGGTGGGCCTGCCAGAGCAGGGGAGTGTGCCCAGGAAAGGACGTCTGGCTGGATAGAAGTGGGGGCATAGAGTTGTCCAGGCGATGTACCTGTCGGAGCGGGCTCCAAGGTCTGCATACCCTGGTTTCCAGGTCACACTGGAGAGGTGTGGTGATCCAGGTGGTGGGTACAACAGGTGTGGGGTCTGCCCGGGAAGCATCAGCTTCGTGCTGGCAGGAGAGTGCATCAGTCTTGGTGTTCTTGGATCCCGGGCGGTATGAGAGGTGGAAATTGAACTGTTCAAAGAACAGTGCCCACTGCGCCTGACGAGGGTTACTTGGCGTGTTGGATTCTGATGAGATTCTGGTGGTCCGTCCAGACCGTGAATGGTTCACTGCCACCCTGGAACCAGTGACACCATGCCTCCAGGGCCCACTTGACGACCAGCAGTTCACGGTCCCCTACCCCGTAATGCTGATGAGTGGGGTTGAATTTCCTGGAAAAGAAACTACAGGGGTGTAGTTTCTGGTCCGGACCTCGCTGGGAGAGGACTGCCCCTGCGCCCACGTCCGAGGTGTCCACCTCCACAACAAAGGGTTTGGTGAATCCGGGTGAAGAAGAATGGGAGCGGTGGTAAAAAGATGACAGAGACATTGAAATGCATTGATGGCCTCTGGGGTGAGGTGAAAATGATGCAAAGAAGGACAGGTCAGGGCGGTGAGTGGTGCTGCAACTGTACAGAAGCCCCAAATAAAACACAGATAGAAATTGCCAAACCCCAGAAAGTGCTGTAGCTGCTTAAGTGTCTTGGGTAGGAGCCAATGGCGCACAGCTTCCAGCTTCTGGGGATCCATGGCCACACCCTGGGCCGAGATGACAAATCCCAGGAACGTGGTGGAGCGCTGGTGGAAAGCACATTTCTCCAACTTACAGTATAGTTGATGGGCAAGCAGTCTCTTGAGAACCACCCTGACATGTTGTATGTGCTCTTCCAGGGTACGAGAGGATGTCGTCAAGGTAGACAAATGCCTAACAGCCTAGTATGTCCCACAGCACATTGTTAATGAATTGTTGGAAGGCTGCGGGAGCATTGCACGGGCCGAAGGGCATCACCAGACTCTCATAGTGACCAGTGGGAGTGATAAAGGCTGTCTTCCACTCATCGCCCTCCCTGATGCGCAGCAAGTTGTAGGCATTCCGGAGGTCCAACTTGGTGAAATGGGTGGCACCAGAGAGGGCGTCCAGGGCGTTGTTGGTCAGGGGAAGTGGGTGACGATTCTTGATGGTGATGTGGTTGAGCCCCCAACAGTCGACACAGGGCCGGAGACCACTGTCCTTCTTCTTCACGAAGAACCCCGCCGGCAGCTGGCGAGGAGGAGGGCCTGATGGTACCTTGGAGGAGAGCATTGGCAACATACTCCTCCAAAAAGGGAAAGAGAGAAAAGCCTGCTGCGGGGTGGTACCCCACCTGGCAGAAGATCCGGATAGATGTTGGGGGCCTCAGACTCCCGAGAGCATGTCCCAGCCATTGCTTGTAAGCATAGTTCAGAACAGGTCGGCCCCCATTGAAAAATCCGTTGGTCCAAGAGATGAGGGGGTCATGCTGGGGAAGCCAGAGGTGTCCAATGATAATGGGAGGTGAGAGGATGGATTTGACCAGGAACTGGATATATTCGTGGTGGTAGTCAATTTGAGGGAGATGGGTTGCGTCTGATGAGTGATGGGACTGGTAGTGAGGGGCCAACCGTCAACAGCGGTGATCTGAACTGGCTGGAATAAAGCCTCAAGTTCCACCCCAAGTTTTTTAGCATAAGTCTGGGGCCGTATGCATAAAACTTCTTAAGAATGGTCTTAAGATTGGTCGCACACTTTGACTTAAGAGTCAAAAAATTCTTAACAAAAAGTAGGACCTAAAAGCATTGTATAAAGATGCTAAAAGTTAAGTATATATATACTTATGCAGTTTGCATACCGCCACAATAGATCCACTGAGGATGCCATTTATCACACAATTCACACCACCCTGGCTCATCTGGACCAGAAAAACTGCTATGCCAGTTATTTGTAGACTACAGCTCTGCATTTAACACAATCATCCCCTCCAGACTGACCCGGAAGCTGCTGGACCTAGGACTCAGTGCTGCAATTTGCAACTGGATCCTGGACTACCTCACCAACAGACCGCAGCTCGTACGGATTGGGAAAAATATCTCCTCCACCCTGATCCTCAACACTGGCACTCCACAGAAGAGCGTTTTGAGTCCCCTACTCTATTCCCTGTTCACACATGATTGTGTGTCCAAAAACAGCTCCAACACCATCATTAAGTTCCCCGACAACACCACCATTGTGGGGCTGATCTCCAGCAATGATGAGACAGCCTACAGGGAGGAGGTGAGTCTCCTGGTAGATTGGTGCCAAGAGAACAACCTCTCTCTTAACGTCGGCAAAACCAAGGAGCTGGTGATGGAAGCAGGAGGTGGCTCATGCCCCCATCTACATCGGGGGTGATGCTGTGGAGAGGGTCAGCAGCTTCAGTTTCCTTGGGGTCACCCTCAGTGCTTACCTCAAGTGGACAGAGCACACTGCAGCTATTGTCAAAAAGGCCCAGCAACGCCTTTATTTCCTCAAGCGCCGGAGGAAATCCCAATTGCCCGCCACAGTCTTGACCAGCTTCTACAGGTGTGCTGTGGACTCCATCCTTACAGGGTGTATCACATCCTGGTATGGCAGCTGCTCCACACAGGACAAGAAAGCCCTGCAAAGAGTGATGAAAACAGCCCAGAAAATAATCGGCAGGCCACTCCCTACCCTTCAGGACATTTACACAATGACATGTCTCAGAAAGACAAAGCGCATTATGAAGGACTCTAGCCACCCGGCATGGCCACTTTTCTCCTTCGTGGCTTCTAGCAAGAGACTCAGGTCACTCCGAACATGCACATCCAGGTTCAGGGACAGCTTCTACCCGAGTGCTGTCAGACTGTTTAATGCCCATCAGGGTGATGCATAGCAGCTGTAACGATCATATATATAATAATTATAAGTTATAACTATATACACTAAATATATACGCGCTTAACACTTTAGGACACATGTCCACAGGATTGCACATTTAATTGAAGGATGTCGTTATTTTATTATTGTATTATGACTGTTGTATTTATAGAAATATGTTGCTGCTCTTAATTATTCTGTCATTCTGTGAAGAAAGGCATTCAAGTAAGAATTTCATTGTATCTTGTACCTTGTACTGTACATATGACAATAAAAACTTTGAATCCTTACTTAAGAACAGAAGAAATATAGAAACGAGAGGAGTCTATTTGGCCCATCAAGCTCACTGATATAAGTAAAACTACAGAAGCTTTATGGGTAAGACTAGATGCTAAAAACGCAAATAGCCTACTTGTAGGTGTTTGTTACAGAGGACCTAATGTAGCTGCTGAGGAAAGCAGATTGTTATACAGTGATATTAGGATTATGAGCAATAAAAATAATGTGGTAGTTATGGGTGATTTACCTGGGATGCTGTGGGACATTGTCTTTGGCTCTTCTGAAAATGAACTCGAGATGGTGGAATTAGTACAGGATTGTTTTTTTTTTCAGTTTGTTAACACCCCTACCGGGGGGGATGCCATTCACATCTTGTTTTCTCTAATAACCAGGACGGGACTGGAAGATTAGACATTTTAGAACCACTTGACAGTAGTGATCATAACATGATTACATTTGAGGTCAAGTTTAGAATCAGAATCAGAAATGGGGTTTATTGCCAAGTACGTTCACACATACAAGGAATTTGCTTTGGTGGTTGGTGCTAGAGATGAGGAGGTTGCTATACAAGTATATAAATATGTAAATATATATGTACATGGGGTACGTCAGGTAAACTAATATACATATTAATAGTTAGTGTGTGTGGAATATGGTACAGCAGTGGAATATATACATACCCGAATACAGGTGTATATATATACACCTGTTAGTGCCCGAAGAGCAAAGTCCAAAACAAAATATAAAATGTTAGGAAGGCTAACTTTAATGGTATGAGACTAAAACTAGAAACTATGAACTGGATGGAGTTAAATATCAAAACTGTAGAAGAGGCATGGGAATTTTTTAAAAGCACATTATTGCAAGTGCAAGAGGACTTCATACTGTATCTGTTTCCAGCAAGAATAAATTGAGGAAACTGCAACCACGTTGGTTTACTATGGAAATTAAGAATGAAGTCAGGAAGAAAAGGGCTTTGTTCCTTATAAAATGATAAGGAAGATTGCATTGGAGGCTAAGGATGACGTTAAAAGTTTCTCCCAATATTTTAACTACAAAAGAGCTATAATAGCTGAAATCACTAATCTGCAGGATAGTAAGAGTCTTATAATTGAAAATGACATTGATATAGTAAATGAGTTCAATGATAGTTTTGCATGGTTATTCACTGAGTGGTGAGCACTGTTGCCTCACACCTCTGGGAATGGGGTTTGAATCCTGCCCTGGTTGCATGTATGTGGAGTTTGCATGTTCTCTCCATGTCGTCGTGGGGTTTCCTCCGGGTACTCCGGTTTCCCCCCATGGTCCAAAAACATGCTGAGGCTAATTGGAGTTGCTAGATTGCCCATAGGTGTGCACGTGTGAGTGTGTCATCTGTCCTCCTCTTTCTTGACCTATCAGCAGCATTTGACACGGTCAACCACAAAAATCTCCTGTCCATCCTTAAGAGTCTTGGCATTGGTGGCTTGGCTTGGCAATGGCTTGCATCCTACCTCGAAGGCCGATCATACCAAGT
>JAODKL010000040.1:31896653-31910629 GCA_026780765.1 Petrocephalus schoutedeni
TTCAGAGATTTTATCAAGGTCATCTAACTTATATTTATAGTGATATTTACTAAGCCTCTGAATTACTTTTTAGGGTGAGGACAGGAAAGGGCAGGACAAAGGGGCACAGCACAAGCAGGGACCGGACCTGGGACCAGCAGGACAATTGGAGGACGGGCAGAACCAAACAAATGAAATAGACTAGAAACAGGACAAGACCAGGAACCAGGGATAAATACCTAACATCAGCAGGAACCTGGGAGCAGAAAAGACTAAGACTGAAACATGGGGAGGCAGAACAGGCCACACCAAGACAGGACAGACAAGGAGAAGGGCAACAGAGACAGGAGTGCGAACAGAACAGTGGGAACCACTGGAGACACAGACTGGGAGGAAACAGAAGCTGGACTGAGAACTGGAACAGGGACTGAAGTGTGAGGAACAAAATCAGGGAGCATCCGAGCCATCCTCCAGACCCTGGGAACCTGGGAAACGTATCCCTGTCTCCCCCTTCTTGAGATGGAAACTCAGCCTGGCCCTATTCCGGGCCCCAGCTTGCTGCATTGACTGCAACCGCACTGAAATGGGGGCCCCCTGACCTGGCACCAAAAGTGCAGCACCAACCTCTTCCCAGCCTGGTGCTGGTGGCACGGCGGCGACCTTTCCCGGACTGGTGTCAGAGGTAAAGAGGCAACCTCTTCTGGGCCAACTACTGGAGGCGTAACGGTGGCCTCACATAGGCCTTGCACTGGAATCGCAGTGGCTACCTCTCCGGTACAAGACTCAGGACTCTGGATGTACCTGGATGGTGGTAGACACAGGCACCATTAGCTTTCTCTGGTTTTTCTTCCTGAGACTGGAAATGGCAGGAGAGGCTGTAACAAACTGCGTGAAGTAATCAGGCAAATCTACGACACACTGTGGGGTGAGCTGTGTCAGGCTGCAGGGTCAGGCCAACAGGGCGGGCAGGACATTTTCCCACTAAACACTACAAATCATACCGGCTACTGACCAACTGCACAACGTCACATTATGTGAGCCATTTGTCAATAGTGAGTGGGATCACTGCTCATGTTGCTATCGCTGAAACAATGTTGATTACATTTGAAGTATGCGGCAACTTTTAGCTAGGGCATGCATAATTTATGCCATTTGCTGTTGTATATTGGCATTTAAATGCTACCTCTCGAAAATAAGACAACCCTAGTTTTTACATATCCTTGGAGTGTGATACAGACCTCCATGTGCTAACCAGCGGTACCCTAACCAACGGTAACTACTGTTAGGTACCAGGATTAAATCCTCAGACCCACTATCAGACCTTACACTGGAGCAGTGGGCCCTGAGTTACTCCTGTTGCAAGACAATGCCCTGCCTCATGTGGCAGTTCTTGGATGATGAAGGCACTGATGTCATTCACTGGCCCTTACGTTTCCCTGACCTGAATCCAATTCAGAGCCTTTGGGGCATTATGTACTGGTGCATTTGACACTGCCAAATAGTGGCATTGACCGTCCAGGAGCTTGCAGATGCCCTGATCCAGGTCTGGGAGGAGATCCCCCAGGACACCATCCACCTTATGAAATTGGCCAGTTGGATCAGTCTGTGACTTCAGTTTTTTACTTTGATTTTTGGTGTGATTTTGAATCTAGCCCTCAGTGGGTTAATGATTTTGCTTTCCATTGTACCATTCTTAGGTCATTTTGCCCTCAATGAATTACACAATGTATATCAATAAATATTCTGAATATTTCGTTCATCGAGATCTGACGTTCGAATTAAGTGTTCCTTTAATTGTTTTGAGCAGTTCATATATAGGTACATCTGTTAAACTGCGTGTTGAAGCAAGAATCTAATCAGCTAATGATGTCATCAGCACTGTGTATAAAGTCACACAGATACAAGTCAGGAGCTTAAATTAATGTTCACATTAATTACTTTGAATGTGGCATGGAGCTGGTATGAGTATTTCAGAAATTGTTGATCTTCTGCATTTTCATGCACAACCTTCTCTAGGGCTGAATAAACAAACAAAAAAATCTAGTAAATGGGGGTTCTCTGGGCACAAATTCCTTGTTGATGGAAGAGGTTGGGGAAGAATGTCCAGACTAGTTGAAGCTGATAGAAAGTCAACAGTAACTTAAATAAGCACTCACTACAAGCAAGGTAGACAGAAGAGCATCTCAGAACACAAAACACATAGAACCAGAAACAGATGGGCTACAGCAGCAGAAGATCACATCAGGTGCTACTGATGTCAGCTAAGAACACAAAACATGCTACAGTAAGCACGGGCTCACCAAAATTGGACAATGGAAGATTATTGTTTAGTCAGATGAGTCAGATTTCTGCTGCGATATTCAGAGGGTAGGAATTTGGTGTAAACAACAAAACTGTGGATCCATCCTACCAATTCATGCTGGTGGTGGTGGTGTAATTGTTTTGGGGATATTTTCCTTGTGCACTTTGGACCCTTCAGCACCATTTGAGCATTGTTTAAATGTCACAGCCTACCTGAGTATTGTTGCAGACCATGTCCATCCCTTTATGACCACAGTGTACCCAGTGCTTCTAAAGGCTACTTCCAAAAGGATAACGTGCCATGTCACAATCGAGTTAATGCCTTTATTGTTTAATGCCTTTATGTGCCTAGAGCTGCCTGGTAGAAGGAGGTGCCCGTATATTGAAGGTCCGGATAAGGGAGGTTTGACTGTATGTCCTTTATTGATATTAAATACATATGAAATTAATGTACCGTCAAACATTCATGTAATGTACCATCCGACATTCATGTACAATCTATAGTAAATGTATATCATTTGTCAAATGCGTCCTTTATTAATGTAAAATACTTATTACATACATGTTTTGTCAAAGATATAGGTTTTACATTGATGTACAATGCATATTATATGTATGTTTTGTCAATGAGTTTTTATGCATGATTCTTTGACTGAACTCAATTGAATCATGGATAGTGGTTCCATACAACTGGAATGCGTATTGCAGTTGATGCAATTGCCAGTGTTTCTCAAACCAGTCCTCACTGGACCCACAGCCTGGACTCTATGCCCTTGGGCTACAGGAGGAAACCTACATGCTGGGCTGAACATACAAACCCACTGAGCCACTGTGTTTTTGTGTAATCAGTGAATTAATTTGCTCTTCTGGTGTGTTTTCTGGTCTTAATTATATAACTTTATTTTTATTCTTCAGAAAACATTATACACCGTAGTTACAGTTGTATTTTTAAAAGGGGCCTTTAAAATATAGACTTAGAGGGAAGTATAACCTTTAATGGGGAAAAAAATCATTTTTTATTTACTATAGACAGGTGAGAAGAAAATTGAGAAGAAAAAAGTCAGAAAGTTTTTCAATACTCAAGAATTCCTTTAGAAAATGTTTGTCACAATACTCTGAGCAGATTAAGTGTCCCACATAACATATTCTCATTCATTCTTATGATAATTCTAACACTGGCATGACTTAATTGTTGGTATAACCGAATGCCTTGTTATTCACATTTCATTATCTGATTAATATGTTTTATCTGAAATGCATGTTTATAAAATTTCAGCTCAATTTAATGGCCTCTTTGTGTTTTTGCTTAGAGATGATTACATTTTCCAAACAAGTAATCATCCTTTGAAACCTGCCCAATAATTAAAATGCAATAAATGGGTATCACACACATTTTTTTTTATTATTATACATGTTATTATGCCTTGTTGCTGGCAATTGTATGCTCAGTCTTAGCATTGGTTTGTCTTTGCATCCTGTTATGCATCTCTTTAGGAGTGCCCTAGGGGCATGCAGAGTCAGGGCACAGTCAGGGCCCAGTCTGAGGATCTCTGGCAAAGCAGAACTGTGCTTTAGATGCGTTCATAACTTTATCATGAGATTGTGATTTATTATCTTTTATATATATATATTTATCTTGGGGGTGGCATGGTGGTGCAATGGTTAACACTGTAGCCTCACACCTCTGGGATTGGGGTTTGAATCCCACCCTGGTTGCGTGTTTGTGTGTGTGGAGTTTGCATGTTCTCTCCATGTCATTGTGGGGTTACCTCCAGGTTCTCCAGTCCCCCCCCCCCCATGGCCCAAAAACATGCTGAGGCTAATTGGAGTTACTAGATTGCTCATAGGTGGGCATGTGTGAGTGTGCCCTGCAACGGGCTGGCCCCCCATCCTAGGTTGTTCCCAGCCCGTAGCTTCCAGGTTAGGCTCCAGACCCTTTGTGACCCGATAAGGATGGATATATTTATCTTTTTGGTCCTGTTGACTAGAGGCAGGAAATCAACAACTTTGTCATAGTATGAAAGGGGCCACAATACTAACAACTGAAAATAACTTGGATTAAACTGCTAAATTATTTTAACCTAAATGCAACTTGAACATAGTGGATTGTGTCAGGGTCGGTGCCCGTCCGACCCTGTCCTTTGTGTCCTTCCCCTTTATGACCAGCTGGTGCTGCTGGCCATCCTGATCCACCTCCTTGTTGTTTGACCCTAGTGTGCTACCTTTTATCCTAAGACTGCTGCACAGCTCAGTGGGTTGCGTGTGTGGTTCTGTTATTCCCTGTGTCATGGGTTTGAGGCTGGCTACAGCCATTGCTTTGTGTCTTTGTTCCCTAGTGTTCCATTTTCCCTTTTGAGTTTTTCAGTTCTAGGTTTACCCTCCTTGTGTTATTGGTTACTCTGCTCCATTTGTTATCCTAGTGTTTTGGCAGGTGTTTTCTAGGTTCGGTGTCTGTTGTGTTCCCTAGGTCTGTTAGTTAATTTCTTCCACCTGTCACTCATTGTTCTGTGCCCTCCCCGATTGGTTAATTTATTTGCACCTTGTTTCTTGTTTGGCCCGGTGTTTCTTTGTATTTAAGTGCTTGCCTTTGTCTGTTTCTTTAGTTGGTCACTGTATGTGAATTGTAGTTGGTTGTTGTGTGTGTGAGAATTGTTTTGCATTATATGCTCTGTTTGGTTTCTGTAGTCCTGCTCCCTGGGTTTGTTTATTTCTGTGGTTTCCTTAGTTAATTTAAGTGTTTTTCTTTTGGTTCTTTTGACCCCTCATGGTCTGTTTGTTTTGTAGTTTCCTCAGTTCTGTTCAGTCTCCCAATAAACCCCCTTTGTTTGTATTTGAGCCACAAGTTGGTCGTCACCCTAATTTTTCCCTGCCCGCACATGCCACCTTGCTGCCTGCTCCATGACAGGATTGTGAGTAAGATTATGGATAAACTACATATTCCTATACTATTCCTTGCACCTAACAGACCAGTTGAGCAATGCTGGAGAATAGGAGAGAGAGAAATTAAGTCCAAGTGTACCCTGCCTTGTATTCAATACAATAAAACAGCCCAGGAAAACATTTAGGGGAAATATATTTATTTATGATGGTGAATGAGAGGGTCACTTCCCTTTGTGTTAGGGTACAGGCTCTGACTGTTATCTGTACTTAGGCACCCCCTTCCAGGACTCCATTGTTCTACTGGGGGACTTTAATGTTCACATGCGTAATGCCAGTGAAATGTGGAAGGGTGAACCTGAGTGTTGTTCTGTTATTGGATTTTTGTGTGAGCCACAATTTGTCCATAATGAATATTATGTTCAAGCATAAGGGTATTCGTAAGTGCACCTGGCAGCAGGATACCTTAAGCCAGGGGTGCCAGAGCACTGCACATTTTTGGGTTTACCCTCGTTTAACACACCTGATTCAACTCCTCCCAGCTCCTTGTGCTATTTACCACACAGCTCTTCCGTTCAATCATCTGTGATGGAACAGGGTAAGAACTAAACTACACAGGGCACTGGCCCTCCAGGACTGGAGTTTGACACCCCTGCCTTAAGCCATACAGTAAATCAATGATTGATTTTGTACTTGCGTCACCAGATCTATGACTGCATGTCTTGAACACTCAGATAGCAGGGAAAATGCCAGAAAGATCTGGTATGCCTAAATGCAATGTGAGGGTGTACTGGGAGATCTTTAACACACCAACATTTCTTGCATTCTGATGAAGGCTGGAGACCTTTGTGCCCAAGTGGTCCATGTTCCATGCCTCCATTGTTGAGGCGGAAGCGCTGTGGCCATAAGGCTGCTGATGGCTGTTGCAATGGCAATTCCTGATCCTGATGCTGGACACCAGCATCAAAGGGAGCTGTCAGGCTGAAGAATGAGTATCAATGAAAATATAACGAGAACAGGTTGCGCTTTGCTTTAGATGTAGTTTAATGAACGTTAGGTTGAAGAAGGAGGCCTTCTGAGCTTGGACAGCTTGTGGGACTCTTGGTACAACTGACAAGGCAGTTGTGGAAGTGAAAATTCAAGTGTGGGAGCAGTTTGATGAGGCCATGGAACGTGACTTTAGGTTGGCCTCAAAGAGATTCTAACCTGAGGGGGAAGCATGGCTTTGCTCATGCTGTTTACAGTAGAGATGGAGTGCTGTTGAACTCAACTGGGGGTATAATTGGATAGTGGAAAGACTACTTTGGGGACCTCCTGAATTCCACTGGCATGAAGCAGAACTTGGAGAACGACTCGCCCATCACTAGAGCTGAGGTCACTGAAGGAGCATAGAACACTTGACCAGCTCTGTATCCACAGAAGGATACTGGTGGTTTCCTGGGAGTTTGCTGAACCTGTCTACTTGTGTTATGTGGTCTTGGAAAAGGCATATGAATGTGGCTCTTGGGGGTCCACTGGTAGGTATTTCATTCGAGAGTCTGTGGTACCAGCACATAATAAGTGGATAAGAATAAATGGGCAGAAAGGTTTCTGACTAGTCAGCGCACAGATCATTCATGTTCACGTCCGTCTGTCAGAGTGATCAGCTCAGCTGCTGAACTGCCCCAGGGATCGCTCTGTCTGGGAGGCAGCGCTGAAACTGTTCAGAGCGAGCGAACGCAGCCTTAAGCTAGCTTTGCTCGATAAGGTAGCTGGTCATAACTGTCAGTTCACGCTACGGTAGCATGTCTCAATGAGGCACCACAACTCGGCGGGACACCGGGCGTAGTAGCAGGGAGCTCAGCTCACTTCCATATTGATGACAACGTTGTACAGAAAGTAGCTAAGGTTTGTCAGGAATGTTGCTAGATTTGTCGCTAGGCTCTTTTTGTTCAATAAACATGTTAAGTTTATATGTATTCCCTTTTTTATTGAGTCTGTTTTCTCATGCAAAATGAAATGCGATTAATATGGATTAAAATGAATATTTAATCGTGATTAATCGAAATTAATCCACAGCAACCCTGTGATTAAAATTTTAATCGTTTGACAACACTACTAATTACTCATTCATTACATTAAATATAATGAATGAGTAATTATTATTATTTTTTACATGCTAGCCACTCCCTGTCCTCCCTGTCTCTGTGATGAAATTAGAAAGCTCACTTGTGAACTGCTCTGAGATGAAATGGGGTTTAATGAGTTTCTCCACATTAGTCCCCAGTAATGCACGTCCCAACTGGCTGCACCCATTTGAACACTTTATTTTTATTAAATGGAAGTGTCTTTTATCTGTATGAAAATACTAATACAAAGTATTTCACTTAATAATAATAATAATAATAATAATTATTATTATTATTATTGTTATTATTAATAATAATTTATTTTTTTAAGACACAAACTGATAGTCCGTGCCTCGATGATCAGTGATACAAAATCCATGATGAGACTCTCTGGAGCTCTCCCATATTCACACACAAACACAAGAGCTGGTCCCAGCTCACACCAGATATCAAAAACTGTATTTTATAACAAAAATGTTTTTCATCTTTGTTTAAAATAAGACATTGACATTTTACATAAATAAACAGTTATACTAGCATATTAAATGTTCTAGAATATGAATGTGTTACAATACAGAAATTTATTAAACTTAGTGGCCAGGTTGCAGCTTAAAGGGGTTTTAAAAGACACACATCACTAGAAATATATCTTCTGTCAGTTACCAACCTGTTTGAAAACATTCAAAATAGGTTCTGCAAAGTCTGGCAAGAAATCCGGGAAAAGGATCAGGAAAAAATACTTTAAAAAAACTTATAGAAAGGATTAGATCAAATAAAATAAACTGTGTATAAAATAGGATAGTGTCAACATAAGACAGACACTGAAACAGAGAAAAAACAAATTCGTATTTTCACCTTGAAATCTAGCCTTCATCTATTTTCATCTAGAAAACTTGTGGTCACTATTGCTTATTTTCACATCATTTCAGACATGCTTTCCCAAAAATATACATGTGTAAGGTAAACATCTTGGTCTAATCGTGGAATGGAACCAGTTGTTTTATTTACTTAAAAATAGTTGTTCTAACGGTTGACTAAATGAAGCAGGCGCACAAAAATCTTTTGGCTAATGATATGCAGTTAAAGAAAACAATCATTTTCACTGGAGACAAGTGTCAGTCCAGGAGACACCCCTGCAGAGAAGGGGTACCATCCATAAATTGTCTGTCGTTAATCGTCTGTTGTCAGACTGAAGACGAAGCATGGAGTCACTGTAGCTCATATTCCACACCACTGCTTTTGGAACAGTGATATGGCAACCCATTGTTTTACAAGCCTCTCCCCGTAATGCGCTCACTGTCTCCCCTCTTGCACCATTAGCCAGAGATAATGAAACACCTCTCGACAGCGGGGCCCTGTGAAGGCGCCCGGCCCCCTGCAGACGGTAAGCTTCCCCGCGCATCGCGACAGGCCGCTGCCAGGGAGAGAATCAAAAGAAACACAGAATACAGAAATGATTCCTGTCTCCATTAAATAAAATGAAAGGAAAATACTTTTGCAGCTTTCTCTTGGACGCATTCTCTTCCCTGATGCAATGTAGCCTCTTATCAGAATGTGAGGCAAAAGTTAAGTCGTTTTCTGTACCACTGGCACCTTGATTTTCATCAGTAATTAAGTGGCTCCAATATTTTTGTTTAAGTAAAGTCTTAATTCACTTTTACAACTATATAAATCGTTTACATACTGTTCTATTTATTTTATTTATTGATGTCAATCATTTCATTTAGTAGAATTCTATCAATAGTTGAAAGGAAATGACAGTAACTGGAACAGAGAGCTTAATTAAAAGTGCTAATTAGATCATGAATTTTATTCTCCACTCCCTTTCGCACATCATAAAAGCTTCATACAGGGACTATTCTTTATGTTACCCATAACATCAGGATAAAAGAAAAATTAGGGCTGTTTGAAGCAGCCCATATGCCCGAGGGTTCCCTCTCTTTTTACCAGATCGCATCAGGAATATTTACTTCTAGATCTATGCAGTACAAGTGTGTTATCGATTAGAAGATATAACAAGATTCACCAGTCCTTTTTTGACTTGGAAACATACATATGGAAGCACATACACCCAAATATAATACAATAAAATGATACTGGATCATATAATACACAATGAAATTTTTTTTCAAAAAGAAATATGTGACTTGGTGGCCACAGAAATGTTCCCCATATTTAGTTACTTATCAGAATTCTGTATAGCACACAAATTTAAACCAAGGACACAGCGGGATACGAGGTGAACCATTCCTGGGACTGAGCTGCAACCTTTCAGTCAGTAAGTCTATTTCTCAGAATGCGGTTACTCTTTGAAAAGATCTTTCTAGAAAGGAAATAGGCTAATATAGCAATGGGATTATGTTTTGGGAAAGTTGAAGGAAAAGGTTTCTGCATTTAGGCAGTCTACACCTCCACCTCGGTGTGATGGGCCCTCCAACCCTTTGGAGACAGAACAGTGAAGGCCTCTCTCTCCATCTCGCCCCCTTCCTGTCAGATACAGCTCTCAGATGGAGTTACATAAAGTGCCACTTTGGTTAGCTGACTGTTTCCCCCAGGGTACAACCTGTGGCTGACTGTGCGTCATCCTACTACGAGCTTAACTGACACTGGCAGGAGATTTTTGATTCATCACTTCGTTGCCATGAATTATGTAATCAAATCGTCTGTAACAGCAGAATCTTTTACAAAACGTTTTTGCAAGTATTAAACACTTGCATTGGCATGCAAGTTTTTCTCTCATTTCCGAATGCTACTTAGACTCATAAATCTGACAACCGAATAAATAACCCTCTAACACAGAATGAACACATGGGGTAAGTCAATGCATTAGTGGACAATATTGCCTATAATTCTAAAATTACAATTGCAAAGGGAAAGGGTGATTTTTTTCAATTAATTTATTTGTAGGAGGCAGTGATGCCAGCCCTTATACTGTAGGTACTCTGATTTCCACTCTCCCGCAAGACATTTAACCCAGATTGCTCCAGGAAAATATTCAGCAAAATAGTGTTAAAAATTACAAGCTTTGCAAGTTGTTTTTAATAAAACAATCTTAAGCAGCTTAAAGCTAATTAAAATTGTAGTTTAAGAAGTGTAATAACAGAAACTGGGCTTTTATTAGTTCAAATTCTCACCACAGAAACCCACAGCAATTGATATCTTTTTAAAGAAAATCCAGAAATTCTCACGCGTTGTCCAGAGGGATGGCCCTGCAGGCTTACGCACACTCTGCTGACTCTGTTTGCCTGCTTCAGCTATCACCCCTGCAGAGCACTAATCTAGTTTGAGGCAACCTTGCTTTTCCCAAAGTTTCCAACCATCAGTAAATTTGGTCTTAAAAAGAAACTGACAATGTGTTCGGTTAAATTTCTGTAAAAGTGTCTCCAATGAAATCATTAAAAATAAATATTAAAACAATGGACTATCTTTGTGGTTGGCACCATCACCTCATACTCATACAGAATGGGGATTCAAATCCCACCCTTACTTTGTACATCTGTGGGGTTTGTTCTCCCTATGTAATTTGGGATTCCTCCACATACTCCAGGTTCTTGGAGTACCAATGCCCTCGCTCATGTTACCTGTGTTAGGCTTCTGGACATGGTGTGATGTCAACCAAGAAACAAAATTAGAAGATAGATAGAAATGTAATAAGAACATAAGAAATTTACAAATGAGAGGAGGCCATTTGGCCCATCAAGCTCGTTTGGGGAGCCTTCCACTAGTAGCTCAGAGATGTTAAAATCTTGTCTAGCTCTGCTTTAAAGGAACCCAAGGATTTAGCTTGCACTGCACTATCAGGAAGACTATTGCATACTCTAACTACATGCTGTGTAAGACATTCCTTTTAGCCCACTTGCACTTGTACCTTTTGTCTCAGTGACCCTACAGGCCACACAAGCACACACAGACACACACACACACACAAGGCAGATGAGATTCCACCCCCAAACTTTGCAGGTGTGAGGAAAGAGTGTTACCCAATGAACTGTGCCAGGACCCTAATGCCTACTGTTTGGAGGGAACAAAACTCCACACACCGGCACCAGAACTTCACCCCATATGCAAAGCATACTGAATGGAGTTTGATGGCCAGTCCGCTGCCTGGGATTTTGGAAGGCGTGTATTCGGTAAAAGACCAATTCTTTGTATAAGGACATTTTACAGCTGAAGTCATGATGTTATCTAAAGCTGAAACGAAGTTGGGACATGACAATGACCTAAAGGCAGGATTTTAGCCATGAGTCCTGACCTCAGTGTCACTGAAATTCTCGTGTGTGGCCTGAAACAGAGTGTTTAAGCAAGCCTTCCAGAAAATATAGTATATGAACTAAAAAAATATCTGTACAGAGAAATGAACCATAAGACCTTCTTTTGTGAGCTACTCAGCAGGCTTACAGATCAGATTTTTTTCTTCTGATCTATTTCTCTTAGATAAAACAGAAAACAACACACACTAGGGTAAACGGCTTAGACTCATTTCACAGGATTTTCTTATTCAAAATAATTTTGGAAAAAGTCAGAGAGCTCTACAAGGCTCTCCATTACACACATCCTCATTCAATGTACCGCAATGTATTATGAGATCTTAACTATTACTCCTACTGATTTCCATTCATCATGTGTAATGTTATTTTTCCCTATTAGAGGAAGATATACCATGCCCTTTTCTGCAGGACCTTTCTAACTGTTAACGGTCACTCAAAATTTCTGGTATACTGTGTCTGCTGCAAGGTATGAAAAACTTTCGTGCTAAATATATTTTTGATCCTTGATAGTGAAAGTTATTAATGTTTTTATTTTCAGAAAGGTGCATGTTTTTTGTTAGAATGCGAGAATCTCCCTTTAAATTTATAGGCTTTTATAGCATATGTCATCCATCCATCCATCCATCGATTGTCTGCCGCATATCTGAGACTCAAGAGGGATGTCCAGACCTCCCTCACCCCAGCCAACTCCTTCAGCTCCTCTGGGCAGATATTAAGACATTCCCAGGCCAGCAGAGAGATATAGGCCTCTATTTTGATGATCCAACGCAAAGCGTAAAACACAAGGCACAACTAACATTTATGGGTGTGTAGAAATTCAAATGAAGACAAAAAGAGACACTGATTTTTGAACAACGTAATAATGCTGATGATATGGTCAATGTTGCAATTTATAACCATAGTACAGGCCATAAATCAAATTCAATTCATAAATGAATGGCAATTAGAATTTGAATATAATGGAGAATTAAAATTGGATTGATTTCAAATAAATTATACATAGTGAAGGTGCAACTATAACAATACAACATAATATTTCAATATGAATTACATGTTAGCATGTTAACATAAAGAGCATACAGTAATTCCCGTCCCACACACAATCACATATTTACCTGTTGGCCATGAACCCCCTGTTCGACCACCGGCCTAAAAAATCTATGCATATCACTGTTACTCAAATACCACGTTTAAAAAATACCACGTTTAAAGTGTTGCCTATAGAATAAATATTTCAACTTTATTTTGTCATTTTTCCCTCCTGTAACCATAACCCAAAAACCAAAATGTGGAAGAGCACTTCATATAGCCATACAAGTAACCAAACACACAAAGTATTCAAATTACCCATGTAAAGTGCCCTGGGACAACTCTGTTATGAAGGGCGCTATATAAAAATAAATTTAATTGAATTGAACTGAACTGAAGTAACCCTATCCATCTGACAATCCAGTGACACTGACAAGAAAAGCTACTGCAAACTCCTGAGAAATGGTAACACACATAAACAGATAATTTATGCAAAAAAAGTAAATATATGCACATGGAAAAGGACACAGAGGGCTGACAAACTAAATACAGATTAAATACAGAAAGTCTTGGGACACTTGCCTTTACACACACATGAACTTTAATGACATCCCATTCTTAATACATAGGCTTTAATATGGAGTTGGCCCACCCTTTGCAGCTATAACAGCATCAGTTCTTCTGGGAAGGCTTTCCACAAGGCTTAGGGGTGTGTTTATGGGAATTTTTGACCATTCTTCCATGAGAGCAATTGCAAAGTAAGGCACTGATGTTGGACAAGAAGGCCTGGCTCACAGTCTCTATTTTAATTCATCCCAAAGGTGTTCTATCGGGTTGAGGTCAGGGCTCTATGCAGGCCAGTCAAATTCCTCCACTCCAAACTCACTCATCCATGTCTTTATAGACTTTGCTTTGTGCACTGGTGCTTAGTCATGTTGGAACAGGAAGAGGCCATCACCAAACTTCTCACAAAGTTGGGAGCATGAAATTGTCCCAAATTGCTTTGTATGCTTAAGCATTCCTTTCACTTGAACTAAGGGGCCATGGCCAACCCCAGACAAACAACCCCATACCATAATCCCCCCTCCACCAAACTTTACACTTGGCACAATGCAGTCAGGCAAGTACTGTACCGTTCTCCTGGCAACCGCCAAATTGAGGCTTGTCCATCGGATTGCCAGACAGAGAAACATTCTGGTTAACAGACAGGAAGCAGCGGGTTGTTGTAAGAGGCGCAATGTCACAGTGGGCCTGTGTTCATAGTGGGGTACCACAGGGTTCAGTTTTAGGACCACTATTGTTCCTAATTTACATAAATGATATAGACACTAACATACTATATACAGTAAACTGGTTAAATTTGCAGATGACACCAAGGTGGGTGGTGTAGCAGATACTGAACTAGCGGCTCAGC
>JAODKL010000040.1:31910729-31929275 GCA_026780765.1 Petrocephalus schoutedeni
GTTAAGTTCTCCCCAAACGAGCTTGATGGGCCGAATGGCCTCCTCTCGTTTGTAAATTTCTTATGTTCTTAATGTGTAGAAAGTGTAGGTTTATTAATTTCAAGGCTACATTAACCATTTCAAATAGTTTACTTTTAACCTGGGTAACCAGAACAAAATACCATCATAAGTAATGTGTTGTACATTCCTAAAGGGGGCACCGCTAGAGATTTTGGGTCCCCAACGCAATCCAATCCAATTATGTTACAAATTTTGGGGCTCTTGGAATTGTTCTGACCCCCTCCCAACCAGGCAGCCCTGCATGTTTATATTCTTTGCAAATAATCAAGCAACATTCAAACATTGCAACAAAGATGTAATTAAACCTTTTTTCTTTGATGAACTTGTTACCTTTAATTATGACACTATACAGTCCTATCTAATGACAGCAAATTAGCAATATCATCCATTAATCAAAAAGTGTCTATTGCAGAAGGCTCATCCCTGAATTGCATTTACAAAAAAAGATGAAAACATAATAAAACAAAGCGAAACTCCATTTTTAATAGCAAATAATACTACAAAATGTAGAACAGTTCAGTAGCTGGTAACCAACAGCAAAGCACTTCAGTAATTAAAGAAATTCTAAGGTTGCTATACTGGCCAAAAAGGCTAAACGCATTGACTGCGCTGACACCAACACTTTTTTGCCTAAGTTTTAGTGTACTGTAATTTTCATACACTGTTTTCTTCATAACTGAGAATAGTTGAACTAAGATATTTTGTCACTAAATAAGATAACACGAGACCCGATTTTGGTCATTACTCAATTTTGATCAAATATGCATTTAGAGCTGTCACGTCCCTCCCATCTGATCCTCCTGTGTGCCACGCCCCCTCGTCAGCGTCGTGTGAATTCCTGTGTTTACCAGCTGTGTCTCGTTCATGCCATTAGTCCTGTGTATTTTAGTCCGTGTTTCAGTATGTTTTCCTGAGTTACAGATCAGGAAAAAGTAATCCTGGAAAGAGATACCTTAGAGGGTGGAATTCCCAGAGGATGCTGAACGTCATGGTTTGGCTATGGAAGCCAATGTGAGCCATCATATTCTATGCTACCATCACAGAGAAGCAAGATTTTGGAAAGAAATCCAAGCTGCAATTGGCAAAGAGGTAGGGGAGATGTAGTCACTTGTGCATGCCAGGCAACCTGCTTTAGTTGAGTAGCCTTTAAAATGACTTTGAAATTTTAAAAATCTAATATAATAGAAGCATGGGAGTGCAGAGAGATGGGACACCCACAGCCTACCACAAACACACTCAAACTCCTACGGTCGAGTTTGACATATAAAAAGAGTGTTGGTGTCATTCATTTTCTCAGCTGGGCTCCTCTTTGATGTTCATCCAGCTTTGTGTTTCATGAGATAGACATTAAGACATGGCTCTCCACACCCCTGGTCTGCCAAATGAGGAAGCAGAACCACAGGGCAGGAAGCTTACCATCTGCCCATGGCTGGTCTCTGCCTGTACTGGCAACCACTGCTTGCCAATGTATGGGGTCCAGATGCACATGGGACACGGACAGCAGCTCTCCAATCATCATAACTGGAAACATAAAGTCTCCTGAGACAAACTAAAGTAATTTCAGCTGGCTGATTGCCCTGTAGCGCTCTCACCTCAGATGTGGTGTGTTATGAAGCTTTAACACTACCGTGAGAGGCTAATGGGGACGCTGGCTGATTAACATACATGCTGTGGTCATTATGTGTGCTGAACACCCTTCAACCACGAGGTCCAACATTTTTACAATGTTACCAAAGTCCAAAGTGAAGCTATGACCAAGCAAAAGTGACACTCAGTAGGTGAGGGACATTGCAGCCACACCCTGTTAAAGAAATGACACAACAAGCCATGCCCAGTAGAGTGCATTACACTGTAACCGCTCCCAGTACAGCAAGGTACTCTGTAATTACCATCAACAGAAGGGTGGACATCACAAACGCAAAAATGCCAAGTAGCAAAAGTATAAAGAAAATACAGCAACACTTTGAGGTGACTCGAATACTTAGTAGTAACTCATTTACTACTGAAGTACAAAGCAGGAACAAATCATGAACAAATATAGTTGCTATTTAAGATGAAAGATGTTTACATAATTAACAGATATAGTAACAAAATAGTACTTACTTGAGATAAAAGATATGACAATTCATTAGTGATGGACAAACTTGAGATTAGTTTGTAACTGTGGTTAATTAATAGATGAGTAATAGCATAATGCTACATTATTTGTGTCCCCTCAAGTAAAGTGTTACTGGAAATACTGTAAGCATACTTACAGAAGTGGCAGCATTCTGACCACACCAAGCAGAACAATATCAACATCCTCTGTACTAATATGCTGTAGTCAATAGGAGTACCATACTCTATATGACAGTTTGCCTGGACTTTGACTTGTGCTTTTTTGCCATCCTTAGTGGCAGGAATTTCCAGCAGGCAAATTACTTATAGTATTTAAAGTCTAAAGACTTATAGTCTCTAAACCCCTGTGAGAGAATCATAATGATATTATATACAGTAGTAAAATTCCTGTTTTCACTTCTGAATAGCACAGACACATCTGGTGGAAGCTTTGTAGTTCATATACTGTTTGATATGATATCTCAGAGCTCTGTAATGACCTGGATCTTGCAAGGTGATTATTCCCCACAGTTCACTACAAAAGTAGCTACAGAACCGTACTAGTGCAGCTGTCTAACCTACCTTATGTTCTGAAAATATTGCTGTTATGTATATGGACACACATACGGGAAACTTAGGAGGGTATAGTTAGTGTATTTGACTGTATGATGTTGGAGTGGGAATTGTGGGGTTTTTTTGGAGCACGCATGTGCAGAAAGTGAGAATGAAAAAAGGAAGCGAGCAGTAAAAACTTACTCTGTGCCGGACTGCGTTTGTGCCATTGATCTAACGTAACAATTGCCTCATCTTGTGCTTCCCATAAAAGTGATTATCCGAGAGCAAATGCAACCTTTTTAAAGCATAATGAAATAAGCCTGCCTAGTTTGATTCGGTAAAAACAGGAGGAGTAACAAAAGCAACATGAGACCAGTACGGCAACTGCTTTTGCTTCATGGTTGTACTTGAGAAGTTGACATACAGAGATGTTAACCAAACCCTCCATTTTGGGTGTAGGAGTAATAAATACAGTTTAATGTTATAGGGTTTCAATGCCCTAAAGATTTATTCCATGACAAAGAGAATCCAATTTTCCGATTCAAAGCAATTAATTTCAATAAAACTTAATGAAAATGTGTGACTCCTAACCATCTTATGTAGTATCTCACGCTTTATCTGCACAAAGAGTCAGATTAATTTAAAATAGATATTAGCTTTATTTTCGCATTTACAGTTTGACTTAGGATTGCACTACTTTCTGAAGCTTAATGACTGCAACTATTTTAAAGGACTTTTATATCATACAACTAATATTACTATTACGAAGCTTGCTGCAAAAAATTATATATTTTGAAATTTTTATTGAAATTTACTTTTAATTTCAGTTAATTAATTTGAAAGGCTAACTTTATAATCAGTCATATTTGCAGATAGAAGTGCTGATTGAAACATAGCATTTTGTAGTATTATTTTAGGCTCATTTTCTTACTTGACACCCTGAAGTTCAGTAAAATCAGAACCATTTTAACAGAGACATTCTAAAACAGATCAACCAATAAGTTGCACTTGAAGTTGAAAGTGACATTATTATTATAGAAATATGTTTATTGCCCTTTAAAATGGTGCAAACTCTATGAAATACCACGTTGGCAAGTGATATGGCAGGCCTTTGAGAGCCCCATGCATTTTGGAAAAGGTTATCTTGAGACTTTATTTGGTTACTGTTATAGCTACCTGTGACATATCAATTATTGATTTGTTTAAAAAAAAAAGGAGGGAAGAAAGAGGTAGTGATAGAAAGAGTGATGCTTTTGGGTATAAGAGGTGGCTGCGTTATTTTGCATGAGATAAGCTATTAAGGGCTCCTCCTTGGCCAAATGATCAAAGGGTAGGAAAGCAAGGCTGGGCATCCAGGTTGGGCAAAATGCAAGACAAATGACAGACTGAAGTGCGGCCGACAGATTGTGAAGAGCGATGTTTGGAGGCACGGCTGCCTCTATCCATCACACTTAGTGCCCGTGCTTCCAGATGTCAGCTGGAGCTGCCTTCGTGGGGCCTGGGAGCCTGCAAATTGGGTAAACAGCCTGGTGTGGTCGAGGAAAAGGCCTGCGGCCGAGAGGTGGCCCTGATCGTGAGGTAATGAGGTGCCCATCTGCCAGAGTGGCTCCAAGATGCCGAACGAGATGTAAGGAGAGGTGCAGAGTGGGGGGAGATCATGGATATAGCAGGCTGGTACATTTAACAGACTGATAAAAGCCATCACATGATTAGGGATTTTTACAGGTGAATACCAGTTTGACTCATATATCCAAAATTCCATGTTTTGGCATGTTTCATTTAAGTTCTTTTGTTTCATATATAATAAATAATACTATGTATTTTCTTCTTCTATATAAACTACCACAACAACAACAAATAAGGTTATATATAGACACATTGCATATTCTGTTCTTGATTTATGAATGTTATGAAGAATTAGCTTTATATTTACATTTTTTCTCACTGCATGTGGTCAAAATCTGGAATGAAAATTTCCTCCTGCATATTGTTTAACATACTCTCCTGCTAATTACTGTCATGACAAGCGTGCCGGGTGCAGCGCAGGGAAGCAGGATCAGGACTCCAAGTTGCAGGGGTACAAATGAAGGTTTATTCCAAGCCAGAAAACAAGCAGGGTACAACACACTGAGACACAACGTCAATGACCGGACTGGGGAAACAAAATTTAAACGTGGACTTAAATACACAGGACTAATGACATGAACGAAGAACAGCTGATAAACGGAAGGATTAACATGAGGTTAAGGAGGGGGCATGGCACACAGGAGAAACGGACAGGCAGGACGTGACAGAACCCCCCCTCCCCCAAACTCCGGGCGTGCCTAAAAAGAGAGGGACGAGACGAGACTGTGGACACAAGACCTGGAAGACAAAAGCACAAACCATCAACGGGACACCGGGAACAAGACAGACACACAGAACAGGCACAATGGAAGCAACTTGGACAGCAGACGACACAGCATAGGCAGGGCAAACAGATACAGGGGCAGCAGGAAAAGGGGACACACCAAGAGGAGGAACACAGGGGCCAGGAGTGAACACGAGTGAACTGGAACGTCTGGAGCGGGAACTAGAACCGGGACAGGGATTGCACAGGCTGGACAGGACACGGCAGCACCATCTCCATCTAATGACATGAACAAGGAACAGCTGATAAACTGAAGGATTAACACGAGGATAAGGAGGGGGCATGGCACACAGGAGGATCAGATGGGCAGGACGTGACAATTTCTTCTTTACTATTACAATAATTACTATAAACAGGGAGAAATAGTTTCTAATTTCTTTTTTTTAATAAACACTTCTAACCTATTGTGTGAAGACAAAACATCTATACATTTCAGTGGTCTTGCATATCATCCTCAGAATTAATTTGTAATGACTGTGTATGTATTTAATGAACTTGTTTTGCTCTGGAATTGGTCATAATTTTTACTATATGATATTAAGTGGTACATTTTCACTTTCCAAATTCATTTCAGGAAACTGCATTTTCAAATTGAGGGAATGTGCTGTATATGCTAACCTATTCTAATAATTTACTAAAGCTAACAAGATTATGGGCATAATACTGGCAGGTCATATTATGGTAAATGTACATTATAATTTATAATGTATGCCAATGTCAATGCAACCACAATTCCTGTAGTTTCTCTGATGTATCGCTTAGTTATTCCATCATAATCATAGAAAGTGCTATGCACAGGAGCCCAGAAAGACTAGAATGAATTAGCTATAAGAAGTTAAGTCAAAACCCACATGACTTTTTGAACAATCACATGGTGGCCAGCCTGAGCCATTATGTCAACAGTCCCCATGAACAGTCCCTCTATTCAGAATTGTAACAATGGAGTGGTGAGACTCAGCACCTCCGGCAATTCATTACATTTCACTTCTCGTGTAAATGTTCTGAAAAAATATACATATTTGTGTGTGTGTATATATATATACACACACACATAAAGCTGCCTTATTGCTTTCTTTCGGCATATATGATAAAAAAAGATGGCAGGTGATACTTCATAATCAATAAATTAGATACAAAAAGAGCTGAACTGCTAATATAATAAAGTAATAAACAATTAAAGGTACTAGGTAACTAGAAGATGAATCAATCTTTATATGTGTTACTTTACTATATGGCATTTTTATTAACATTATTTATATATTTATCTTTACTTACTAGTACTCTCTGTCATGCCCTGCCCATCATGTTAGCAACACCCTTATGTTTTATTTCCTGGTGTGGCCTTAATGAGCCACGCCTGGTGCCTGTTTGTCTTAACTCTTGTTGCTGCCTTCTTGTTATTCACTCCCAGCTGCCTCTAGTTTGTGCCCTTGTTGGTTTAGCTTTTAAGTGCTTCCTAGTCCTCTTAAAAAATACAAAAATGTTGCTGCCTGGTTTTGACCATGTTTTGTTTTTGCTTGGTTTTCCCTGTATTCTGGTTTTTCTCTGTTTTGTTCTGTTATGCTTAATTAATGTCACGCTCAGCCCCGGTCTGCGTGTTTTTTCCCCTGTATTGCCCTCAGGCGTGGCTTAATTTGCCGCACCTGTCCCTTGTTGTGCTTTGCTCCATGTTCTAATCCTCTCGTTAACCCTGCACACCTGTCTTGTGTTTGGTCCCTGATGTGTTTCCCTTTATTAGTTAGTCTAAGTCCAGTCTCCCCTGTTGGATATTGTCGATGCCTTGTGCTTACTGTTAGTTTTGCTCCTGTGTTTTCCCCTATCCTGTGGAGGGGTTCAGTCCCTGCAGCCTGCATTATGGGTCGTTCCTCCCGCTGCAAAGGTGACAATTAAGGGTTTAATAAAACCCTGTTTGTTCAGCTATTGTATATCAGGGGTGGGCAATTCCAGTCCTGGAGGGCCGTGATCCAGCATGTTTTGGTGATTTCCCTGCTCAGAAACACCTGGTTCACCTCACCAGTTAATTGTCAGAGTTCACTTAAACCTGACAATTAACTGGTGAGGTGAACCAGGTAATATCTAGTCATAACTTGAAAACTGGACGTGACAGACAAAATATGCCTTCATTTTTGACCTCAGTACACTAGATTTAGTGTAGGACACGTATTAGACAAAGTAGCAGACAGAAATTATTTTCCTGTGTCCAGTGTAATCTGAAAAAAGCACTGCAAATACAGCACTTGAAAACCGCATGTAATAATACAGACACTTCATACACTGTATTTTTTTCTTTTTTGCAAATAATTTACCACAAAATAATTTAAGCATAAATAAATAGTAAATTCACATTGACCATGTGACCCGGGGATAGCTGTAAACTGATATCTTAATCAGCTGTATTAACATGGCAGCAGAGCAGCTAACCGTAATTATGAAGCCGTTACCCTGCGTCAGTAGTAACTGACAAAATCATCAGTAAACTGGGGAGCCTCGACAGCCGCTAAGCTACCTCCAGTCATAACTATTAATTATGATAACCATTAATAGCTAATGCTGCGCACATATAGAAACAAAATATTATTTAGTATATTAATAATGGCTAATGTATTAAGTTATTTTTTTATCTGTTATTTTATCAACATACATACATAAAGTTCTTAGTAAGCAATGGAAATGATCAAGATTCTATGCTGCGAATGTCAATGTTTGGAACTATTCACCGTCTCTCATGACTCAGCCAAAAATTTCTCCACCATTTCTTGTAGAATGGGTCCCTATGAGAGTGTCGCTGTCGCTAAATGATCTGTATAGCCCTGATGCTACCCAATCTGTACAACCTTGTTGCTACCCGATCTGTACAGCCTTGCCACTCTGTTTTTTTCTACTGCTACACTGTGCGGCAGCAATAATCCTCCGTGTGAAACACAGTGATCACTGAGCAGTTTATAGTTGTGTGGATTAAATGAAACATCGAAGCAAAGAATTTGCATCAAGGATTTTTCGTAATCGAGTTATTCATGTTGAATTGCTGAAGCCCTACTGTACACCTTATCGCCGAGCTCATAGTAATAAGTGACCATTAAAGGTTAAATCTAAAGTGCTGCTTTCACTGTTACCAAGCTCATTGCATTTTCTAGGAAGGCTTATTTCAACCATTTTGACATATAATTTTCTATGATTATATTGTCCAGTAGAGGAAGTGCAATATAATATTAATAATGACAAAGATTTAAAATTTCTGTTGTGAGAAAAGTCTGTCTCTGTTCGCTGGAAGGTTTTCAGTGTCAATAAGTTTTTTATCATCCTGTGCCATGTCATAAATTAAGGCAGGGCTAGATGATTACTTTAATAGGAGCGACTACTCTCCAGGGCTGCAATAATCAAGGTCTTGATTACAGGAGCTGAAAGTAGGAAATGCAGGTAGTTTGTGTAAGGTTTCGTCCATCATCGTCTGTTTCCATCGCAACTTGGTACTCAAATATGGGATGCAGAAGTCTGAGACCTCATAATTTGGAGCCATTTTTAATTTGCCATAGACCTGACACCTTTTAGGTTTGTCTCTTTCAGGGAGGACACCTTCTGTGCAATTATTCAAGCATTATCTACCAGCAGGGGCAATTATCTGTTTATCACATGTTAATGCCATCATAAATGTGTTCCTGTCATTGTCTGTTGTGCATTTAACAATAATCAAATCAGTCCAGAGTATAGACTGTGCACTAGGGGTGCTACTCTGATTGTCAGCTGGGGTAAATATATACATTCAAATTTGCCATTGACTGGTGATTTGTCTGGGATGAAACAAACAAAGGAGATTCTTTTCTGATTCCTTGCATGAACCATTCTAAATGACAAAATCTTACACAATGAAATACATAAAGCAGGAAGGATTTCACACATGATGTTTACGGTGCTGCAGGCTTTTCCTGATTAACGTGAACTGTCCTTGCAATGGTGAAATTTCAGAAAACCATGCTTTTACTGACATGACACAGTAATTTTGTCAGAGCAGAAGCGGGCACAGTAACTGAGCAGTAAGAGCATGTGGAAGTTTATTTAGTTAAATTTGGAAAGAGCCAGCGAAATCTTATTATTTAATTTGTAACCATCTTTGATACTTTCAAAAACGGACCTCGTATTTTTGTAAAATGATGACTGTCCGCTAAAGCCCCAATATATTGGTGTGATCTTTAACCCTAAAAACAGCCTAGATGTGCATGACGTTAAGGAAGGAAGAGTGCGGGGAGTGTGCAATAAACAGTGACAGCGAGCGGCTCCTTTCGTTTCATCTTGTGGAGCGGCAAGCAGGTATATCAAAAGCACAACCCCCGGCCATTTCCAGAAATCCAATTTGTGCATGGTTTTATGAATATGAAAGGTAGCTACACGCGAGGAGCTAAGGGAGAGGCCAGAGTGTTAATTAACTCGCTATCTCCAACTTTTGTTAATTTTAATAGTTTTACAGGGATCAGTCTGCAGCACCAATAAAGCTCACTCGCTGTGACAGGTGTAATTTCATGGATTAGCTCAGCAAACCCGGCAGCACTGGATCCACTCGCAGCCCGCAGCCGACCGCTACCTCTTTGAAGATAACTTTTCCCATTATCCTAACAATAGCGGATGGGATGCAACTTAATTTGTGCCGAGGCAGTGAACATGAGGACACTTGTACTCTCACTTGAGGGAACCAGGTTGGCAAAAAAACCTTCAAATAACACCAAAAGTTTTCTAGTTCCTTCTCTCAAAGTACAGAAACACTCCCGAGCACCTTTTTCTTGCGTTAAAGCTCTGACATTCCTCCTCGGATGTACTTTATCTGTGTGCCGCCCACTCAGCCCTGCTCTTGCCTTGCCGGAAAGAGGGCTGTGACAAGTCCTTCAGACTGGGGGGGTGGGGGGGGGGGGGGTGAGGGTCTGACTTTGAAGTGGAATTGGAACCCATGGAACTGTCTGCTGTATGATTAGCGCAGACAGAGATTGTGCTGTTCCTGGAACCTGTCGCACTAACTTGCAAGTGGTGACCAGTGCATGGACCCCAGGCCCCTGGGAAATTGCCAGAGGAGAGGGCACAGTAACCAGGTTAGCGAGATCAGTGTCCACTTGATAAAACATAGTGAAATACATTTTCATTGCTAATATTGGCACTAAACTTTTATCCATGGGAAATACACATAGTAAATTTTAAAACATGTCTCACTCAATTTGTTGAAAAACCCTGCGCTACCACCTGCACTACATGTCATAGTAGGAAGTTATATAGTTTTATAGTTTACTGTAGTATACAACTGGATCACAAGTCAGTAAAAATCCATTAACTATTTTATTGTATGTAAGTAACCAAAAGACGTAGTCGATGCTTATGTATCTCCATTTAATTCAAAAGTTTAAGTTCTGTTACAAACTTACAGAACTTATTGTATAGTGCTTTCAAGCCTAACCAGTGAAAATACCTGCTACTTTGTCACAATCAAGGCTTGTGAAAACCGTTGAAAATGAAGGAACTAAGAACTCATGAGTAAAGGTGTTGTAGAGGTTTCCAAATTTACAGGAGGAAGGAGAAAAATGTTGCAGTGTGTGTGGGCTACAGATAAAGCTGTAGCATGGGCCATGGGTCTCTGTGTCACACCTTGGATGGCTGGTGCAGTCAGGTTCTCTTTTGGACGTCCTTGCATTGCATGGCTGAGGGGGCTCTCTACGATCTGCATGAAGGCGTCTGGCTTCCTCTACCCTCTCCCACCCCGGCCCCCCCGCATTCATTGTTTTAAAACACAGCATGGAGAGAGTTATGCTCCTCAGGTGAGCCAGATCAAAGGCACGCCAGCCACACTTATGAAATATTAATGCACCGCCCAGGAGGCCCGGGGGGAAGCGGCACCAATTAACAGCAGTGCTGTCACGCGGCTACAGTGATGCATGGCACAGAAACAGCGCCGGTACTTTAGCAGGCACACAAAAACAAGACGAAGCACCCCTGCTTTCACTTCAAGCAATATTTTGTCTATGGATCCCCTTCTTCCCATGAGGCTGCTTGTAACAGTGGGAGATCAATGACAGTCGGGTGGAAGGCTGGATTGGACAAGGCCTCACCCACATGGCACTGTATTTCAGACTGAGAAAAAACAAAATCACTAGACAAGGCAGATCAGAACAGGCCCGTGTTGATAACACCACATCTCACCTCCATACTAGGGGGCAACGCAGCAAACACTGTACATTGAGACCTGCTTGTATGAGAACAGTTAGCCCTGAACCCAACTATAAGCACTGATCTGGTAAATATTAATATATTCATGTCTGCTATTTAGCTTCACCAGTGGGAAGTCACTAATGACCCTACTCAGGAACCTTAAACGGCCATGGATTATCATTTGAAGCTCACGTAGAGAACATGCTATATCCAAGCCTGTACAGCCAGTGTGCTGGACTGTCATCCACAATCAGTCATATTTCCTGGGAGAATCTGGGCCATTTCAAAGGGCTAGTCAGCGGGTACTTTCTATCTGGTGAACTGGAATATAGAGATATACTGGAATGTACAGAACCGTACAATGATAAAGTATACCACGTATTTATAGAGATCACGTTGATCTGTTGATGTTTAAAAAATTAATAGCATGGTAGTTTACTTTATGAAATTACTAATGGGCCTCATTGCAGATCGATAGTATATATAGGGCAATACTCCATCTGCTTGCTATATTTGTTGAATATGTCACAAATGGAGAGAGAGATGCACTTGGTTCAAGCAATATCATCAATGATCACAATAAACAGGACTGGAACCAGGAAAATCATTTTGGTTGGCTTCACTTTAACTGTGGTGAACAGAAAAAGCTTTTTGCACTTTGGAGTGACCATGTATTTCATTAAAAGATTACCCTGTTTTATGATTCCCAAACACTTTATCTAATTGAGTCCATTTGAAGTTTAATTAGGTCTTTTGACTTTGGAATGATTATTTTCAAAATAGATGCCTTAAACAGAATTTACTGATACTTTTAAACAAAGAATGTGCATTCATATTTGCCTACTAAAATCAGCTTACTGATTTTACCTTTATAGAAGCTTTTGTCCAATGTAACATACAGCTGAAAGAGCAGGGTCGGCTTGTCCCTCAAGCAGTCAAGGGCCTTGCTGACGGGCCCATCGGTTACATAACTGCTGAGCACAGGGTTTGAACCAGCCGTCTTCCAAGCACGGGCACAAAATGCTATCCCATGAACTCGCACCCTGGCTCACCATCAATTAACTAATTGAATTGTTTATTTCTCAATCTTTTTTGGTTTTCATACATATCATTTTTTATGGTTGTTTTGTCTTTGGACTATGGTAACTTCCTCACTTATTTGAAGTGCTTATTTTTTCCTGATTCATGTAAAGAACTTTGTGTTTACCCCAAGACTTCTGTTAGCTTACATTTACTGTAAGTCCAGTTTATTAACTACTAGGCTCCACGAGCTACCTGGCACTGGCACTGCAATGCAAAATTGCATTGTTAGAATTTAAACTTAACAGCAATAGGACACATTTCAAACAGTGTACCCAGTATAATCATCCATTCACCCATCCATCCATCTTCAATCCTATTATTCCGGGCAGCGTTGCACGGAATCCTGTAGCCTATCCCAGCTGCACAGGCCACAATAATTATTATTTATTTTTTATTATTTACTAATTATTATTATTATTATTATTAGTAGTAGTAGTAGTAGTATTCATGGTATAAGAATAATATTTAGCTATTTTTGTTTCATCAATAAAAAATAAAATTTAAGTTAAGTTAAATTATTCTATTTTCAAACAAATCTGTTAAATGACACATATTATTAAATATTCTAAAGACAAATGACAGAGGGATAACAAAAGCACAGAATAAACTGGAGTCTCTTCTTTTGCTGCATTGCTTTGCTGGACATGAATAGGAGCTGAATGTGAAAACGTCACCTTGGTTTAATGATACGGCTCTCTGTCTTATTCGCCAGCCCATCAATCCCTCCTCAGCTCTCCTGTTGCACTGGGTGGATTCAGGGAAGATAGACGTGACCGTACATTTCAAAACAATGCCTGTGTCACAGAGAAACAGGCTTAGCTAATTAGACACATGGCATGGCTTACCTGAGGAATTCTGTTTGACAGGGATGGAGCTCAGCTGCTACACCAAGGCTTCGCTTTAAGGGAAACACTGGAGTGTAATGACAGATTCACCCTGAGTGCTGGGATTAGAGGCAGGCTGATGGCTACTGATGCTGTATGTTACACATGCTGTTACCTGGGGCCAAAGTTAAAAGGATGATATGCAGTGGATGGATGTGTATGCTATATATCACCTGCTCCATTTGAGAGTGTTCTATGCATCACTGAATAGCCTCTCTTTTTCAACATTAGCAGCAGAAAGATGGTGGGAAGCGGTGGGTGGGGGGGGGGGGGGGGAATTTTATTAGGAATAACGAGAAGCCAAAAAAAGCACAGACATCCTAGTAAAACACACACACAGACACACACACACATATATATATATATACACTCACTGCCCACTTTATTAGGTACACCTGTCCAACTGCTCGTTGACGCAAATCACTGATCAGCCAATCACATGGTGGCAACTCAATGCATTTATGCATGTTGACATGGTTAAGACGAACCGTACTGTTCAAACCGAGCTTCAGAATGGGGATGTCTCATTTGACTTCTCACTGATACCTGTATTCTTTGCTTTTAAATACAAATATACTACACATAGGTGGTTCAAAGAACTGTTTTTCTGCCTTTTCATTTAAGGCCATTTGTTTTGCATTCAAAACACTCATTCTAATAGAGAGGGGAAATATAAGGGGACAACAAGGTGTTGCTGAGAAATGGCTTTAATTTTAATGGAAATTACTCTGTCACCTTGGTGCTCTTAGACACAGTCTTCATTCAGATACAGTATGTACTGCACATACAAGGGATGATGTGATTTAACCCAAACCGAATCAAAGTCGAATTTAAAGTGAATTGTTCTCCTTTTTTATCACAGAGCAGTACAAAAGGCCAGACTTAATCTCTGCCTTTGATTATGTCTATAGGTAATAGGAAGTCTGGAAACAGATGTTTCTTTCACCTGAGCCGCATTGTCATGGTGGAGCTGTCTGACCTTACTGTGACCCGGAAGCAGCTGCCTACCAGTCCTATTTAGCAGGAAACACTGAATGAAATCTTGCCATTGCGCTCTGAAGCTCAGAACTCGGTTTGTGCAGCTGAGGTTAATCCCTCAGTGGGTCGTTGTCAAATTTCTGTTACATTTGCAGCCATCTCGCTCGCCAGCTTTGCAGTTCTGAATTCTGTTTCCAGGTTTATGGTTTAGTTAGCTATTGACTTATCTCTGGTTTCATGGGTTTGGTATTAATTAGGTAGAATTCTGTGGTTAGTGTCTTGAGTGTTCTTAGGGTTTGTTTTGGTTCTCAGTTCTGAAGTCTCAGTATCTGGGGGTGTACTGCCCAGTGGTCTCAAAAAAGTCAGTCAGAAATTACAGCACTGTAGGTGGATTGTCCAGTTTGGGGTGCGCGGTTTTGAGTCCTGTCAGTCGTGGACGGTAAATGTTTTAACTGAGCATGAGTCCCAAGTATGACAAATGTTATACAGCAGCTATACGAGATACAGTGCATCAGCAATCAGGCAGAAGTTACCAGGCGGGTAAGCCTGCAGGCTATTTTTCGGTGCCCAGATGGCTGTCACACCTCAGGGGGAGCTCACTGTTGTATTTTCAAACAAGGCATATAACCTGTATCTGGGCAGTCAAATACCCAGCTTTATAAACTGTCAAAATCGAAGGTAATTTTAATGAACACATTACATCATCTTACCTCTAAAACCTCAGATGTCAGTCTTGAAATTCTGGCCAATTAAGCCTGCACTACCTGAATGCTGGCACACCCCATACACTGATGTCACACCCCATACACTGATGATTAACAGACCATTCCAGTAATGGACTGTGCTCTGATATTAAGTATTTCAGCCAATTTTAATATTAGGTAAAGGTATACAAATCAGCTAAAGCAGCAGGTACTTGGTATTATGAGACTGAAATGCTAAAAAATACTTTATGGACTGAAGATTAAAAAGGCATTTTGCTTCAAAACATAAAATGAAGGGATTTATTTATGATTTACTCAGCAGTGACCTGGACTCATTTGTTCAAGCTGTATGCTGCCAGTGCGTCCAATCGTTTGGGAGGGAGCACCCTGTGTGCGTGTGCTGATGAGGAACACATGCATCTCTCTGAGAGAAGTGTCCCAATCCTATTAATATATCCACAGGTTTTGTCAGATGTGGACTTGTTGTTCAGTTCACATCCCAGTGGAATAAGGCTGCTCACCTTGAATCACTACAGTATATGCAATGTAAGCAAACATATAGCCCTGACAAAGTATGAAAAAAATGTACCTTACCTACAGTATTATACTATCTTATAGTGCTCAGTGTGTGTCGTTGCGTGGGTGTGGTTTTATGCAGGATGTCTGTTTATTAGGATTTAAAGGTTTTTGTGATCCAATATATGGAGGGATTCAAAACTCATTTAAGCCCCACTGATAGTATATGTTGTACAACAAAAGTATTATAAAATTGGGCTGCTGTGTGGCGTAGCAGTTAAAATCCTCACTTGATCAAACGGCACTGTACAATCTTGCTCCACAAGAACCAAAAGCCTATGATTTATTCTGTAATCTTTGCAGCTGCAACTATATTAAAGCTTCTACACAACTGAGACTGCTGAAATGCATCCAAGTCATCAAAGAGATGCTAAAAATAATGAGCTTTGACCCCAAATAAGCCATGATTATTGACCAAGAATATGTATTAGGCCTGATGACATGTTTCCAATGTCAGGATCAATGTCCTTCCCATTCATCAGTAGCCTGTCTGGAAGGTGACAGAAATCTTGCATCTATTTGTTTCGCTAAGCAACTTTCAAATGTACGGCATCAATGTAACTTTCCCAGGCATCTCAAGCAGAATTCAGCTGAAGAAAAATGAATTTTCGGGCCGCCCGACTTTATTTTCAGTTTGGCAAGCCGTCGTTTTTCTCCCAGAATAAAAAAGCAGCAAGTAGATAAAAGTGACACAATCAAGCTGAAAAGAGACAAAGAAATGGGACTCACAATCGGAAAAAAAACATCTTCCTTCTGCCTGGGAACTTGCAATCAGTAGATACATTTGCTAATGCTAGGCAAAGGAGCTCTCTGAACTTATCAGAGTGAAGCCAGGTGTTCAAAGGCAGTGTGTTAATAGCGACGCTCCTCCGCATCAGATAAAGTGCCAGTGCGATTTGAGCATCGCCACGCGAAGCGTACGCTACACTCCTGCGCAAACGCCGTGATTAACTGTAACAAAGAAGCTGTTTTGATCTAAGGAGATTTTAATCATTTCTAACTGAAATTGTTTCTGAAACTCAGCTGAGATTTAAGAGAGGCTTATTTTACCAGATGCAGCTAAATTTGTATTGAGATATTAATAATATTAATCATTACCAAAAATTAAGCATAAAGTTGCATGATGTATACAATGTTTAACTGTACATGTCTAAAGCATGTATTTACTTAGCACATATAGTTTGTAAAGAGCACACTTATTCTATGTTTATACCAATATACATTATATTGCCAAAAGTATTGGGACACCCCTCCAAAACATTGAATTCAGGTGTCCCCCCTCACTTCCCTGGCTACAGATGTATAAAATCAAGCATCTAGGCATGCAGCCCATGAATAAAGAATGGGAAGTCATTAAAGTTCATGTATGTGTGAAGGCAGGTGTCCCAATACTTTTGGCAATATAGTTTATGTCACTGGCCAAATGGCTGTGCAACTGACCCACACCATTTCATCTTGAAGCTGGTGAGCCTCGACCTGAGCCCAGCCAGGTTAGGTAGATAGCCCAGCCACTAGGCATTTGCAGGTGAACACCATCCCCAGGCTTAGCTCCAGGGATGGGTCCCTGTTCCATGCAGGGTATCCTCATTCTTCTTGGGACCTTTCACTGGGGGTCTCTGTTGGATCATTGCTGTGCCTTGTGGTAGTGCTAATGTTCAGCTGGGGTGGGAAAGTGCTGACAAACTGAGAATATTCTTTTGGTGGAAAGAACACTCTGAGAAACTCCTCACAGTGGATATGCCCTCTCACCAGGAGGCAGTGCTGGAATTTCTCAGTGGCTGAAGTCGTCATGCTGGTCAGAGGGGTAGGTGAAATCTATCCAGAGATGGCGTGGGGATCAGGGAGCATATTCCTACTATAAAGGGCCACACTTCTCAGCCTCCCTGGAAAGCTTAGGCCAGGTGTTGCGGCATGCCCACCTCAACAGCACCACCACCCCAGTGTACAGGCAGAGCTTCAGCTGGGTAGCTACCAAATGCTATCCTGGCCCTATATGAAAGTTGTAAGAGGCGTGTCTGCATCATTGGCACAAAATCAAAGCCATTTAGAGCAGCTGGTTGCCTCTGGAACGTGTGCTTCTTGTCTGCACCTCTGCCTATCATTTTCACAGACAGGTTATCAAGACCTAGCCATGCCCGGAAGTGGGTTCACTATGGGGATGGAAGTAACATTTGCAGATGATGTTGATCTTTCGGCCTCATCTGACCAGGACTTCCAGCAGTGATATCATGTCGTATGAATGGGGAATGAGAATAGGATGCAATTGTGTTAGGCTGTACACCCCACAAGAATCTGTGAAATGAATCCACCGAATCGGATTCAGTGCTTAAGAACAGCTTGCATAAGGCTGTATTGTTCAGAAAATACAATGCTTAATGTCAACCAGACATTTAAGTAGAGACTTATGCAGTAATTGTTGATTGTACATGCTGGGAAGTAGCATCCAGTGCTGTTCATTAAATAGCCATAAAGCTACATGACATGATTCACTGTATCTGAATCACTAAACGTGTTCCTGTAGCTTTTGGCTGTGAGCCTAATACTTAATGTTGATGTCATCAGGAGCTGAATGGCTGATCAATGAAAATGGTTATAAGGGTTAGAGCGTCATATTGTATAGTTATGTCCCCTACTTATGACTGGGTTCTGTTCTGACAAGTCGTATGTCAGAATGGACACGTGTCTGAATAGGATAATTGCACTCACTTTCAGATGTGAGAATGATACTGGGACATGCACGTAAGCCTGCAGGGATGTTCTCACTTCCATACAAAACAGCACTTTCCTGCAGTAACATACTTATTTTTAATTAGCAAAACGCAAATTAGTTCCCTAGATTGTAGGTGGTCATATTACGGTATTTTTCGGACCGTAAGATGCACTTTTTCCCCCCAAAAGTGGGGAGAAAAAGTCACTGCGTCTTATGGTCACATGCTTTAAAGAAGATATGCAGTAAAGTGCTGGTCCCTATGCTAGGGCTAACCCACCTTTTATGTGCATGCATATTCTCCGTTTC
>JAODKL010000040.1:32043808-32062122 GCA_026780765.1 Petrocephalus schoutedeni
GGTGTTGTTGCCTGTCTGCCTGTTCTGTGTGTCTGTTCTGTTCCCGGTCCCTCGTTGATGGTTCTTGTTTTCTGGTCTCGTGTCCCCTGTCTCGTCCCTTCGCCCGCTTTTTGCGCGCCCGGAGTTCGCGTCTTTGGGGGGGGGGTAATGTCACGGTCTGCTCGTGTGATCCTCATGTGTGCCACGCCCCCTTGTTATCCACGTGCATTTCCCTGATCATGCCCGCCTGCCCTGTGTTACTCCTTGATGTCTTCCTTTATTTAGTCGGTCTGCGTAATGTTCCCATTGTCGGTTATTTTGTGCTTTGTCAATGTCAAGGTTCCTGTTACGTGTGTTTGCTCGTCCTGTTCCGTTTAAATAAACGCCTTGTGAACCGCAGCCTGCATCATGGGTCGTAGATCCCGCTCCAACCGTGACAAATATGTGTATCCTTGTAATTATTCCTTTATCACAAGGAAACTTTTGTTTCTTAAGAAAAGAAGAAAAGCGTTATAGTGAGAAAACGTCAATTTTTTTAGATTCTAAAATTAGATTCTCTATAGAGACTTTCAGATTTTCAGTAGATTCCATAATCATGAGAAAATGTCTGTTTTCATGCGAGTCTGACATAATTATTCCTAGAAAGCTTTACAAAATTTAAATTGTTCATGGCATTTCCCTGCCTCTGTATAGTTCTGGAATGTTTGTATTGCTTTCGTGTTTTACTTCCCAGCATGTGACAGTAGTTCAGACAGCTAGATTGATAGGGGGACCCTCTTTTTTAATGTCTTTATGTCTTGCATAATATTTTTTATCTCATGATGGGGATGTGCTGGACACATTGAGCTTGCAGAAGCATATAATGAAGCAGATGTAAATACCAAAATCAGAAAAATGCACACGTGTGCTGCTTGCCTTATTTCCAAGACAAACTGGAAACTCCTGCTTGTGTTTTGATGATGCACAATATTTTCTGGGCTGCAATTGTTTTTCTTGTGGATGGATGCAGAGCTGACTTGTGTCATAATTGGAAGATTAATGTAGCCTAGCAACAGTAGTTTATTATTTCTATTAGATAGAAATTGTTACAGTTATATAGTCTACTTCTTTACATTGACTTTGTGGCACATGGCTGTAAGTTACGTTAGTTAATAAAAATATATTTAAATTCAGTATATTAAATGACAGACCAATCACTGAAAAGATATATACATAAAGAATTTACATATTCCAGTGACAATTACAAATACCTGCCTGGTGTGAAAGTGAAGGAAAAGGTGATTAATTGTCATTGTTGACACCCCACAGCATATAGTGCTGAACAGTAAAATGCATCCTCTGCGTTTAACCCATGTGTGACATAGCAAAGAGCAACTAATTCAGTGCCCGAGGGCAGTACCTTACTCAGGGTACCTCAGTGGTACTTGCTGGTCGGGGAAACAAATCAGCAACCTTTACAATACACAATAACTTCCCTAGCCATTACACCACCACGGCCCCAGCATAGTGTAGGTATAGTTAGCTTCAGGTAAGAACTTCATAAGGCATGACATGAATTATTTTTAATTTAATAATGTAGCTTCTGGGATAGGCTCCGGACCTCCAGTAACCCTGAACAGGATAAGTGGCTTCAGAAAATGGACGGATGGATGGATGGATGGATGGATGGAAGAGTTTTATCATACAGTTTTATACTTTATTGCAACTGTTCACTATCTGCTAAGGTACATGAAAAGGCATGTGCTTAGAGCAGAACAGAAAAAGCAATCAGTCAATGGAGTCAACTGCAAGAAAAGTGACCCAGCTCTGTGCATCATTCTGAAAAGTACTGTCAGTTTCCAGAACAGCAGCAAAATGTAACTATGGTTCATCATGGAGGCTGAGCACCATGCAGACAATGAGCAAGAAACTTTATAGACAAGATCGTAGTGCTCCACTCTCTCTGAAAACTCAGTTTTGTCTGCAGTCAGCATTGCTGCCACCAAAGCACTTGCCAGAGTTGAAGCTCTTCTCGCAAAAATAGCTTTTGCTCACAAAGAAGAAGATATTCTCTAAACAAAGGCTGACATAAAAGCACAATTACATGTTATTCAAATAGAAAAAGCTGCTGCCACCCTCACAGAATCTGAAGTCTTAGAAGCAGCTGCAGTAAATGAAAATGATGAGATAAACCATCAATCAGACTAAAACATACAACTTTTTTTACTTCCCAGTGAAATAATGAATATGTTCAGCAAATCTAGCTAAATACTGTTCAATGTCCATGTAAACTGGGTTTTAACCCATCAATCAATGTGGAATACTGCAATGCTCTGTACATAGGAATTATCCAATCTTCTCCATCCTACCTTCAGTTATTTGCAGAATTCAGCAGCTAGGCTAACAACCAACACTAAAAAGAGGGATCACGTCACCCTAGTCCTGGCCTCATTACACTGCCTTCCAGTCTGTTTTAGGATAAATTTTAAAAATGTACTGTTTGTTATTAAAGCTTTACATTAGTTGGCCCCACCCTACATTGTTGACCTGCTCCACATCCACAATGCTGCTAGGCAAATAAGGTCCAGCAACAAACTTTTATCTGTACCTCAAGCACAACTCGGGTGACCGTGCCTTCTCTGTTTATGCACCCACTACGTGGAACAGTTTACCACTTAGATTCTATCCATCCCTCAGTACTTTCAAACCCAAGTTAAAAGATATTTCTTCAGACTAACTTTCGATCATGGCTAAACATTTTCCTTGAAATCACAAATGATCTTGCTTTATGTTTCCATGTTTTTATCTGTATATTTTGTAGATTGTTCAGTTTGATTGCAGTTGTACAGTATGTATTTGTGGTGTCATGTGCAGGCGAACTGAGGATGCGGGAGCAGGAATCTAGGCAAACAAAGGGAATTTATTAAAACAAACTAGACCGAGAACCGATAACTAAACGGGATCACAGGGGATCAAAAGGGGAGGCTAGGGCACGGTCATCGGGACAACATGACTTCAATGACGGAACTGGGGATCACAAGACTGGGCAGTGCTTAAGTACTGGATTAACATGGGAGCTCAACAAGAGGCAGCTGGAGTGAATCATAGTAGGGCAGGAATGAGAAGTAAGACTAATGAACATCAGGGGTAGCTTATTAGAGCCACGCCAGGGAAGAGACAGGAGGGCCAGGCAGGGCAGAACAGGATGGTTGGTATTGTATTTTTGTCTTTTGGCCTGTATGACTTTCCACAAGCATTGCACTACATTTAGGTCAACAGTTATTGTTTTAAATGTGATCAGAGTTATTCCAAAATGCATGGCAAGATCAGTAATGCACAGCACAGTGAAATGATTGAATATGCGGTTAGCTACTCAACAACTATTGTAGACCAGAACTTTCCTATTCCAAAGTCACATACAGAATCTAGCAAACAACCAAGCCATGCACCTCAGAAGCCTCCTGCAGATATAGTAGCTTAAGCAGAAATACTTATTGCATCATTTAAAAAGAAAATTAATGTTTTTGAAAATGTTTTTTGTCGATGTAAGCGTAGCTGCCAGGGAGAAGCTTGATCTGCTAAATGTCTTGGACCATAATCATAAAAACCAGAAAAAGATCACAGCCCAGGATGTCCACAACAGAATAGCTAAAATGAATCTTTTAAGGCAGACTTGAACAGTGATACGGGGTACCTATGGTTATTGAAAGTGCACTTATTAATAGACTAGATAACTATTGAAAGGTCTCTGGCACAAACCAAGAGAGCTGGGAGACTTACTCCTTAAACTAGAAGCAGCTAAAGACTGCAAAGGCAAGGAGCTGAATGAGAAGGCAGAAAGGATCCCACCTGTCCCACCAAAGGGGTCCAAGTCACTGGATAGCATTCATGTCTCGTAGCCATATAGCAAAACAGGGATCACCAGAACTCTAAAGACTTGGATCTTTGTATTGGGAGAGCCACACACCCCGTTCCAGCAACCTCATGACTCCCTCATGCTCTCCCAACTAATTTGCTGACTTCTTAGGAAGAGTCACCAGAGACATTAATGTCACTGTTGAGGTAAGTGAACCTCTCGATACAGCTGACATTCTCTCCACAGCCTAAGAGGTCAGTAAAGGCCTGGATCTTGGTTTTTATCTAGGACACTTACAAGCCCAGACACACAGACTCCTCGCTCAGTCTCTCGAATGCTCCAATCAACGCTGCAATTTGCTCCAGGAAGATCACAGCATCAATGGCAAAGTCAAGATCAGTGAATCTTTCTTGACTAACAGATGCCCCACAGTCTCCGGAACCCCCTCCGGAACAGTACCAGTGTACGTGCTGGCCATGACATCCAGCAATTTTGAAGGGATCCCACAAAGTTTCAGAATGTCCCACAAGGCAGCTTGATCAACTGAGTCAAGCGCTTAATGAAAATCGATAAAGGCTACAAAGAAACTCCGACCGATATTCGTGTTTACGTTCAATAAGAACCCTCAGTGCGAGGATGCTGTTGATGGTAGACTTATCAGGCGTAACACCGCACTGCTCCAGTCACTGGTAAGTGAGCAAGTGGTCACAGATCCTACTGAGGATGACCCTTACAATCTCAGTGAGATTAGGTGATTCACAGGTAAATGGAGGATTAGCCTCAAGAACTTTGATCCATTCTGGACCCACTCTGGCATCCTAGCCGAAGGATTAGCTTTACATAATGTCATCCTGCAGGGTCATCCATAAGGACCATTCCATCACCTGCTGTGACTGCGAACAGATTCCGATGTACATGATGCTTCAATTCCTCTGTAAGCAGGATGTGGGTTGGTAAACCTTGGATGGCGTGCCACTTGCTCACAGATCCCTCTAACAAACCTCCTTATCTGCCCTCTAAGCCCTCACAGCCATCCTTCTCAGTTCTTGGTACAGTCCAGAGTTGCCAGTAATCACACTTCACTGTTCTCACCTCAGAACTTTCTAATTTGATTATAATCAAAGATCCTTAAGCAGTCATATCATCTTCTTACTGGAAAGAAATCCTCAAGGTCAGAGAGAATTTTAACGAGCCTCGCACAGTATCCCAATTTAGGTTGGGTGACATTGGAGGAGTTTGTTTGAAAGGAACCCATAGGTCTAGTGCTGTAAATTTGCAAACAACTAACATGCTGAGAAATGGTTGCTCATGCTGTCTTGAACATAGTTCCATTCATATTTTTCTCAAAGTTACATGTTGTGATACTGCATGCCAGCCTACTCATAATTGAATGAATGACATCGCCTTGCCAATGACTCAAACAACATTAGAAGCAAGTTGTTTCCCAATGACAACATACCTACCTTGTCCAAAGAGGACAGAATCTTCATCATTCACACATAAATCAGAGAGGTTTGCAGAGATTAATTTAATAGATGTTTGGCATCACTGCCCTTCTGTTCCTCAAGAAGTTATTTCCTTAATAAAAGTGAGCATATTTTGAAACAACTTCTGATACTGAATTGAATTTTGGAAAAATGGCAAATAATGAACGTACACTCCCTAGCAGACATTTTTGAAAAAAACATATTTGAAAATAATGTACTAGCACCATATTTTCAGAAAAACAAGTTTTGCCATCAGCCAACATTTGGTTTTTACTATGCTTGCAAACCAAACTAGATAAGATTTTATAAGATTTTTCAAGTGAAAAACATTAAAGTATTTCACACAATTATGTTCTTTGTTAAGAACACTTGTTCTTAACAACTTATTCTTAATTACTAATGTGTTTGTTAGGGGATTAATTGCTATTGCAGGAAACATTCAACAAACGTTCCATTGTTTCACAGTTACAAATGTTCCATTGTTTCAAAGAGGCTACTGTAATCACTTGAGGGTTTTGTGTAATCAAAATAACAATCCCATGAAAAGAACTAACCAAATTTAGAATGAAAGCATATGTGCTTGACAATCTCCTACTGTAGTCATCTATGATCCTAGAAATATTGCTCAAGAGGGAGGGAGGGAGCAGCACAGATACTGCACAGTCTCATAGTATACTGTAGATGATGGACCTTCCTCTGTAAGCAGTGATGAAGAAGGCATAGATCATCTGAAGGGAGCCAAGATGATGTTAGATAGGTCACAGATAAAGCTTCACAAGGTCATGAAAGTATTTTCAATAGGATAAGAGCATTGAAGAAAAAGCCAAAATGTATAAACTCATCAGTTGATGCACTGTTGCTGTCAATTCCATGTTAATTAATCTTTCTAACAGAGTGCCTTGTATCAGAAAATGAACAAACCCAAACCATGTCAATTTTTAGTGCAGAAAACAATCCAGCAGACAATGGATCCAAATAGGTACCTGCACAACTTCCGAAAAGCACAAATCAGTTGTCTGGTCCTGCTTTTCTACTAGTTCATGAAATGGCAGAGAGTATTCAGTTAAACATTGGAAAGCTTGGAAAACTTAACAAAAATGTAGTAATAAAACAATGGATATGGAAATGGTCAGCACATTCAACAATGATGTTAAAACAACAGATATGAGTTCACACTGATCTGAGAGATTCTTGCTTTAAAGTCTCTGACAGGTTATAGCAATACTGATTTGCAGTGTTCAGACAGCCTGTAAATTCCTATAATCTTTAAATTTATAAAAGAGGAAGTCTCTGAAAATAGATTAAGTGCCTGCCAAGAGTACAACTGAACTTTCTTGTATAGGTAGGAGGATGTACGTCAGCAGATGATATAGCATGGGAAGTAAAGCGTTACACAAGTAAAGCATGGAAAGTAAAAAGGTTATACTAAAAACCCCACATCACTACCCTGTTGGTAAAATAACATCATGAGGAAGTTGCTCACCAGGGACACTTTACAGAATGTGCAGTGGGATCAGCAGGCTTGTGGATTCTTGGCAGTAAGAAGAATGTCTCTAATGTAATTCACAAGTGTACAACTTACAGAGAGCTCAGAGGAGAATTTGCTGAACAACAAATGTACAACTTACCATTCGACTGACTCATTCCTGGGCAGCCCATCACTCACATAAGCCTGGATGTCTTCAGACCATAGAGGATTAATTCACACTGAACTAATCATTTTACAGTTCTTGAATACTAGAGTTGTCTATTCAGGTAATTGAGTGCTTGGCCACTTCAAGCTTCATTAGTGCCCTAAGACAATTATTCACTATTAGAGGGCCTATAAAGCTTGTACAGGGGCACACATTTTATTGGTGCATGCAAAGAAATAAACATCAGCACAGGTGATAAAGACTCTGGAAATTTATTGTCAGGAGCAACGGTGTACCTGCTTCTTCAGATCTTCTCAGTCCTCTCATATGGAAGAAGGGTGTGAAAGAATGATAGAAGCTGCACAACGATCTTGGATAATATGAAATAAAGGTTGGATCTATCTGTCTTCATTTGAAATCCTGGTCTCTCTTATGGCAGAGGTAATGGCTATAATCAGCAACAGGCTGCTGGCCCCAGTTTCCTCAGATCCAGAAATGCTAACAGTGTTGACAGTAGAAAACTGACATGAAACTGAAACTTCACTAAGATCTGTGTGTTAAGTGTTGAGTCTTGCAGGCTCATTTCAGAAATGCTGGAAAGAAGAAGAGCTTCTGGCCATACATCCAATGAAAAAAGTAACAAGAAAATAGGCCCTCTCCAAGTAGATGACCTTGTTGAAATGGCAGCATTATGGAAACAATAGTAAAGTAACAATGGAAAGGTACAAAAAGTGAAAGTGAAAATTGCTAAAGAAGGAATGTCCTCCTTCCAAAAGAATAATGATGGCATGATGAGTCAGATATGGAGTGTAAGGGGCTGGGCTTGTTGTCCTTCCTGTGGAAGGATGCAGAATTGACTTGAAGTTATCCTAGTTGGGCAGTTTACAGTGTATGTAGCTTATGGTAGCTTGTTGTTACTGTTTTAAGTGAGTCAACTTAAAACAGCTCCTTTTCTTTTTTCTTTATGTTGGCTGTCAATTATGTTAATATAATGAAAGACCATTGTTTCATGCTAACTGGATATTCAGTAAACTGATAGCTGAATATTTTTTCTTTACTGCTTAATAATGTAATTATAGCATATATTAGATTACATGGAGGATGATTTACTTTTCTTGTTTCTTCTTGTTGTTGTACATCATTTAGTCATACTAGTGATAATTACAGCCAACTGTTATATGTAGTTAGCTTCAGGTACGAATTTCATAAAGCACAGTCACTAATTATTTTAATCAGATTTATTTCTGTTTGAAGTTTAATAGGTTTGTGCCAGTAAAGAGCTACTTAACTGGTGATGTCCGTCATCTACTAAGGCCCATTGTATAAGTACGTCAGCAGATGATATAGCATGGGAAGTAAAACGTTACACAAGTAAAGCATGGGAAGTAAAAAGGTTATACTAAAAACCCCACATCACTACACTGTTGGTAGTACGTGTGAATACCATATGCAATTTGATTCTTTTGAATTTGTATTTGAATTTCCTCTATAAAAATATTAAATAGTGGCAACCAAAATAAACTAACTTTGTGGTGTAATTCACATTCACAAATCTTGCTCACACACTTCATTTCTTTATATTAGCACAGTTTCTATGCCTGTATTTCTCTTGCTGTCCTTAAACACAATAGTGCTGTAGAAACCCTTCAGTAATCACAAGGTGCACGTCCACAGACGTTAAAATAATAAATAAATTAATAAAAAAAACACTAATGTGTGGCCTTAAAGCTTTAGATTACCTTTTTGTAATAGTGTTCAAAGATGTAGTAGGTCATTATTAGTACCTTACAAAGCACTCTGTCCCAGCAGAAATGAAGCTACGTAATTAGGAGGTGTGCTAAGTGTCCGCACAGCACCAGCACGCTCTATAAACTATAAACGTGACCTTATAAGATTCTGTCCAGGGGAGAAACTGCTTTGAGACCTGAATCCATACTTAATGGCCTGTGTGACAGGAGAGTGATACATTAGCAATGACGAGGCCACCTTTGGCTGTCTGCTTTTCACTGTCTCGCCGGGTGAGCAATTCTTCATACCATTTAAGTTCCTTCGTACGCCATGGCTCAGGCGAAAACGCTACCATGTCAGACTTCCTTATTTGGTGCTGGACATCATATACAATTACAATATAACACAATATACAATGACCAATAGCACTATACAATCAAAATAAACAAGCAACAGCATCCCCAAACTGTTAATTGCTGAATATCTACTTAGCCACTTTAAATGTATTATCTTATTTACTTACTTATTATTATGGGTCCAAGCAGCACAGCTGTGGGAACCCTATATTCTTATTATTCTTTTTCCTTGCTGGGCAGCAGAACTCACATGTGCTAGACAAACCAAACTCGGAAGGTAGGTCCCAAATTACCCCACTTCTCAGGCAACCAAGGTGTTACCAAGCAACCTCAAGGTGGTACTAATTGTTTTCATGCCAATTTCTCAAGAATCATAAAAAGACAGGATCAAATTTTTTATGTAATCTGAAATAATCTGAAACAGTATAATGACATAAAAACTGCATCCAGACCATCTTTGATAGCCTGTGATTTTGGAGAATATATTTGAAGAAAATTCTAAAACAAGCTAAACCTAGACCAGGGTTCTCCAACTCCAGTCCTGGTAAGCTACTACCCAGGAGGTTTTCTGTCCTACCTGGCTTCTGATGAGCCACACCTGTTCCTGGGATTTACCTGAGAACAGCTGTGGCTCATCAGAAGCCAGCCAGGTACTTAAGACCTTGCCTTGTCTTCTTGAATGGGTGAAAAAATTCCTTGACCATTCACCCAATATATATATATATATATATATATTGGCATTTTTGTATCAGGCATCTATGTTCAAGATCAGTAATTTAATTTTCAAGGCAATAATAAGGATATCAGTTAGTGAAAAAAATTACTTTTTAACAAATAATTTGGTCTTTTGCGTCACAACCAGCTAAATCCACAGGTCCTTTTCTCGCAAAAACCTCTAAATCCACCTCTTTCATATAGACATACAGTATTGCAGTTGCAGAATCACTTAAGATTCAACTGGAAATACTGAAAATGATGACATCACACACAAGTAATTGGAGGTTGGGGGGTGCAGGTTCATTCATATTCATACCCATGTTCCATACCCATTTTCGGATGGAACCTGTGATCATGAGCTAATCCCACCCCATTTCTATGCAGTCACTGCCCAGTATGAATGAAATAATTGATTAAAAGAATTCACACTGTAGGCTATAGCCAAAATGGCAGTACATTTATTTTAACAACAACAGAATAGACAATACATAAAAAAATCAACAAAACAAAATACATAAAGTTTAAAATCTTTCTTGACACCTACAATGACAATAAACGGAAAAATATAAATCTCAGAAATAAAAGCTGGGAATTAAAATACTTCCATTATTTCCATCCATACAGGCTGTCAAATATCTTAAATGGGAATCATTAAACCAATCATGCCAATTGCAAGTTTTCATTCATACATACACATGAATCAACAACATGAATTGAGACCATTAAACTGGTTACTATTCTTTTGCAAAGGTCTACACACGTTTAAATTTAAATGGGCTACTCTATGTAATGATTGTACTTGCAGAAAATGCGCAGAAATGAAGCCTGACATATAGGAACCAATGTTTTATCTTTTAAAACCATATACTTGATCGACACGTCTCTTTGTCGTGTCTTCTCTTTAGCCTCCACTTGTTGCCAACTCCGTTTGCACGGCATAACATCTATATGAGACAGAAGAATGGCACCCTGTTTGACTTTATCGCAAGTGTAATAGAGCTGTATTTGATGTATGATAGGTCCGTGTCCGTCAGAGTAACAGCAGCGCACGGCGAGTTATGACTGCATGCTATACCTGCGACCAAGCCATTACCACTGTATCGGCTTTCTTTCGCCTTATAACTGGCAGAGTTTTCTTCGTCCATTCACTGTCAGTAGGACAGGCTCATCCATGCCGTCATAGTCCATGTTCGATTATAAAGTCACAAAAACCCGACTCCCCAGCCAGGCGAAAATACTTGAAGTCACATGATTCGATTTTGCGTTCTGATTGGTTCTCGGAACGTAGAGGATTTTGCTGCCAAAGGGTAGTGGTGTTTAGAGGATTTTGCCAACAAATCGATATTTCAGATGCGGCGGAAAGTGGTATTTAGCGGTTTTTGAAGCAAAGTTATTTGATTTACGTATAGTAAGTGTGGAGAGCATTCACTCAACATTGTTATCTAATTTTTGACGGAGGTGGCGTTTAGTGGCTTATATACTTATATACTGAGCACAATAACAAGATCTCCAATGACCTTGTGCTATAGACCCCGGTCACCAACTGCGTTTGAGACCAGTTAGCACTGTATGTAGAATGTAGAATATGTAGAATATGCCCAACCTCCTAGCAGGGTGCACCTTTAAAGATAAATAGCATTTTAGTAATGCAATATTCGCTATATGCAATTCATGAAACACTGAGGTTATTCAAATTTTGTCTGACGCCAAATATTTCAGCTTCAAACCCAATGGAACAACACCACTAAGCAATTGAGAAGAGAAATAAAATGTTCCATTTTTGGCCACAACTCGTAAGTCGTATTTTCTATAAGTATATTCTCATGTTCCCTGGGTCGATATGACTCTCTTGACATTGATAAAGCCCACACCCAGCCGGGAAATAATGTGTTTGTTAAATGACTAATACTACTGGTACAGTACGTGTTCTCACAACATTGGGCATAGTGTCATGTCCCGCTCGTCCGATCCTGTGTGCCATGCACCCTCGTTAACCTTGTGTGGAATCCCTGTGTTTACTGGATGTTTCTCGTTTCAGGCCTTTTAGCAGTGTATATATGTGCCCTGTTGTTTCTGTCTCGTTAGTCCGGTCATTGAAATTTTGTCATGCTGTTACCTGCTTTCTGTCTCCCGTTGTGATCCCTGAGTATAAAACCCTGTGTTATCCCCGATCTTTGGACTCCCGATCCTTCTTCCCTGCTCCGCACCCGGCACAATCGTGACACATCGGTCATCTGCTGACCATGCTAATCATCCATCCATCCATTTTCCAACCCGCTTTTCCTATCAGGGTCGCGGGGGGTCCCGGAAGCGATGGGCACGAGGTGGGGAACAACCCAGGATGGGTTTATATTTAATAAATATTTAAAGATATTTCATATTTAAAGAAAAGTTGATACATTAAATGGCTTAGCATGTAAAGGCTTACAAAGTTTTGTAAATTACTAAATGTTACATCTCCCTGGATATGTTTTTGCCTCTGGAAAGATTCAGAGTTCATTTTGATTTCTATTCGTTTTTTCCCAGATTATTGCCTTTACTTTCTCAAGGTAATGCCTGATTCCCATGGTATTCAACTTGATGTTCTTTGGATTACCTCTTAAAACAAGAAAAAATAATTAGGTCTGCTAAAGCTCTTGCTTCTATAGAACATATGGAAGATCCTATTTTTGGGGATCTCATATGTGAAAAACTGTGAAAGCTACAATCCAAATACTTGAAACAGGAATACATTTCATCCCACTTGGTTTTGTCATTGAACCATGACATGCACATCAATATTTGTTAAAATAAAGACATGATAAATGATAAAAGATTTTTTTAATTATAAAAATCTAAATTCTTGAGTCTATAGTACAGTGACCGAATTAAAATGATGTGGAATTTGAGAGCCCAAATATAGTTGTTGTCTTTTATAAATGTATACAAATGTACATTTATACTAATACGAACTGGTGATATTAACATTATTTGAATCTCTTGAAAATGTCTAATTTTGCAAATGCAAAACGGAATACAAGGGGCTGGTGTGCAACTGGCTCTTCTCTCACAGAGGAATGTATATCACTTTGGGGAAAGGCATCTGCCAAGATATCAAACCTGAAAGTGCTGGGACCCCAGTGATCACCAGTACTGCTATAAATGTAAATGGAATTGCTAAGAAAAAAAAGTAGTAATAAAATAGAAGAAGCAGCATGTTAATGTCTGTAATGCTGTCGTCTACATACATTCTGCATTGGTTATCATCTGCTAATTCCTCAGCAGTTACACGGAACAGTAAGACATTTATAATTAATTTGTTGCATATTTCCTCATTGTTTTAGTACTGAGGTTACCTTCAAGCTAAAAAAAAGATTTTTTTTTTTTCTGGAGCATATTTTGTAAAGCAGTAGGCATGCAGGCACATTGGCACATAGGTTAACTACTAATTTCAAGCCTTAGCTGTCTCCTTCGGAAATGCATACAAGGTACCTGGTGTCTGTTTCCAGTCATCACTCTGCACCAGCAGCTAAGGCAGCATTCAGTAATGAAAGTGGAATGAAAACCAAATGTCATTTGGAGACACAGGCCGTTTCCTGGCATCGTAGGCGCAGTCATTTCTCTTGTTAATGTAGCATGTCGAATTTGGAAGGCGATGACTCGAAAATGAAAGGTTGCATGTCTCACTTCGCTAGCAATATGTATTTGATATCTGCAGTAAATCAAGACGGCAAAGGGAACACATGTTAATGGGAGCCACTAAATTGGAATGGAATTTGTTTTAAGAAGAAACACTGTCTGCATAAAGGAAACTGAGCCATTTATTTTGTTTTCAGAGGAAGGGTAGAGAAGAAGGATTGAACAGAGGGATTGTTGTCCTATAATAGCCCTTGCATGAGATCTAACCTAGTTATCTGGTAAAGAATTCATTCTGGACAAAAATATTATGTTTTTCTTTCCCTGTTTGCTCATTTTATGTTATTTCTGATTACAATACGAAGCTGTTGTGTACCTCTGAAAGACTAAATTGGAGGTTTGTTTATTTATTTATTTAAAGAGTATTGTCAGAGATCTCCAGCCCTAAAAAGAGTCAGACACGACATGTGGTCAACAGCATTACATAGTCTGCAGAAAACAGCCTACCGTTACCGGAAAAGATGCTATTACAAGATTTTGCTGGACTGCTGGGATTGTTGCAAACTGCTACATACAAAATGTTGTGAATTTCAGAAAATTACATTCTGTTAAAAACGAGAGTATGCTTCTTCCCACCAAAGAGGTCAGGTCAGGTGTTAATTCACATGTAAGTGCGCAGCACTAATCACCACACGGTGAATTTCAATTCACTAACATCATTTTGAAATTTAAGGAGTAGCCTACACTGGGACTGCCTGGAATCCATCTTGCAGTGTGTTTAATTGTACTGGGAGGCTGGGTGTTCATTGAAAGGGTAAAACATCCACCCTCCAGCTTGCTAGGTAGGGACACTGGGAGCATTAATGAGTGTTACCCTTCTGGCAGCCCAGTCGACACTCCCGAGGAGGCTGACACCTCACACCACAGGAGATGAAACAGCACTGAGGAAAACAGGAGAATCAGCAACCAGGCCTTGACTTCTGTAGCTGTTCACAGGAAGTGCTCTACTTTCATATAAATAACGAAACACACAGCTAATGCTGTAGATTAACATACCAATGACTCTAAATGTACTCATATGCATACATTGGACACAACAACAAAAAAAGCTTCACAAAGTTCACAGAAAAGAACTTAATATATAGAGCAAGGTTATCTTTGTGGGTCCTAGTGTATATTCAAAATATACACAGAAAACTTCCTGTGATACTTATGCATTGTGCTACATAAATGTGTTTGTTTTAATGGAAAGAACAGGGTGGACAAATGTATTAGACAACAAAAAGGAGGATAAACGTGTTCCTCCTTCCACTGGCCCAAAGGCATCCAACACACAGATCAGGTGTGGCACTGCGGGGGCCTGATGAATCGAGCTGTCACTTGTGCTAATTCTCTCATCCAAGGCCCATGAGCCTGTAGCTAAAGCAGAGACCCACTACTGATTCTGCAGCCTGGATCCCACAGTGTCAGAGGGGGAATCGGTGTGTCCCAGCTCTGCTCACAGTTTATTCTATTTCTTACCTATAGACCATCCATTCATATAGACATCACAACTGATTAAGCCTGGAGCCTATCCCAGGAAACAAAGGGCACAAGGTAGGAGACACCCTGAACAGCAGACATTATTATTTCTGCAATTTTTACTGCAATTTCACAGCAACATCTACAACAGAATCACTACATATTTAAACATCTGGACATATTCCTGCAGTCAGTCAGTGTAATGTCAAGGAACGTGAATCACTAATCTGTTAAGTGAAAGTTTGTTTCCTAAACCACCAAACTTAACCCTTTTCCTGTGATAATTTCCCCATGTGAAATTTGCCTACAGTTTAATGATGCTCTGGGGTCAGATTGACCCCAAACATGGGATAGGGGTTAATGGGGTCTGTAAAAGTACATGCTAATCTGTACAAAGCCCCACAGACTTGTAAGATAAAGTAATAGAAGCAGATGAGAGCAGGACAGAATTAGAAGTGCTGGGGGAATTGTTTGTCCATGCTATATGCTGTATTGATTTTCAACTAAAACCTAGAAATAAAGAAAATAAGCATAAATTAATTTCCCCTTATACTGTTCATACAAATTTTACACAAATAAAGCCCACACAACAAATGATGACCGAAACAAAATGAAGGGTATTTTTCTAGGATTTATATACATATGCATTTTTTATTTTCCAGCTCCACACTCTCTTGCACCTCAAAACATGTCGTGACATTTCAAAAGAGGACAGGACAGATTGATGACAAAAAGGGGGAATATGAAAGCAGGGTGAAATCACAGAAAAAACATGATGATCCCTTTCTCTGACCAACGAGATGTGTCCTTTTGTCCCCCACAGTGGAAAAGCCATGTTCATTATGTTCACCTCCAGAATAAAGCAGAAGATGTTCCTTCTCAGTTGTCTCTGCCAATGGCTTGGGAGCTGCCTGTCTGCCTGAGCGCACGCTGGGACTGGTGAGGGTGAAAGCAGCTGCTTGTGCAATGTCATGATGAAAGGAACGCTATAATGTCCCCACACATGCGTCACCATTTTTGCCACTTTAAATTAGGTCACCGTCACTGACCCGGGTGTCAATAAAAGATTTATTTGCTAAAGGAAGAATCGGTGGACGGTGGGTCAGTCAGTGGGTTTCAGGTCAGTCAGTGGGTTTCAGGTCAGTCAGTGGGTTTCAGGTTTTGTGCTTGACAACCCATAAGCATCAGTCAGGTTATGCAAAACTCAATATACTCATTCCACCCAGCTGTGCGATTTCTTTACATATAGGCAACAGCCGAAAACTAGGGTATTGATTGCCTGCCGGCCAGAATAATTATTGATTTATTAAGAACAATTAATAAGTTGGCTTTCAAAAAAATAAAAATATAAAATGATCCGCACTGACCTCACAGCTAATACCTGTTTTGAGTTTGCTATATGAATATTACACTGGTACTTATTTGTTGATTTGATTCACATTACACAGGTACAAAATTAACAATAACAGCGCTAGCTTGCATTATAAATACACAGGTAAAGCAATTTCCTATTTACAACAAATCCTGTATAATATTTATGAACACATTCTTATAATCTACAATGCATACTGGTTTACACCTGAGCTTTTCGGGGCACAACAGGTCATGTAAATGGTGAGATAAATGGGGGAAGATGTGAACAAAAAACTTTAATGATTTTTACTCATTTACATTAATTGTGCCAATTTTACATGGTTAACGCGGAAGTCCTAATATTAATGTGTATTTGTACACAGTATGTTATGAGTTCTGGATCTTATTTTATAGGACTAATTATATAATGTGACTGTGATATATCAGGACTACCAACGTTAAAGCATTAAACAGAAAATAAACACATAAGATTTCAAAATAATTACACAAGTGAATATATAATTACATAAAGTTACATAAAGGTGCAACATCCAGAAGACACACCACACATAAAGCGGCGCGGCGCTCCAGTCCATGAGAACTACAGGGTGTGATGGTTTACAGTCTCAGCTTATAATAACCCTGGTGATGTAATGAATCTAATTATTTAAATCATCTCAGTCAGAATGTGATGATTAAAGGCTACCTACCACTTTCCTTCACTATTGGCCAGCATTTCCCAACCCGGTCCTCAGGGACCCGCACACTATCTACGTTTTTGCTTCCTCCCAGCTGGAGCAAAAATGTGGACTGTCTGGCAGGGAGCTGGGAGGGAGCAAAAACGTGGACCGTCTGTGGGTCCTCGAGGACTGGGTTGGGAAACATTGCTATGCGCAGTTCTGCTATTACGCCTCTTCCCAGTATGTAAATTGCGCTATACTGTATGCAAGCTGAAGCAGCTGAAAGCTGCAGATATCTGCTGGTTTACCCACAGAGGAAAGCACTGCATTCTCAGTCAGCTTCAGTTAGCCCTCAGTTAGTTTTGATTGGGAAGTACTAATTTGTAAGGAGTGATTAGTATGACAGAATTCCGTGGCAGTGTAAAATAGCTATGCATACTTTAGTTTTGTACAACCGTGAGAACTGCACAGTTATATTTTAGATGTGTAGACTAGTGCAACGATTTTCACACTTGTATTTTTGCTTTGTATGCACGAAAAAAGTTTTGGTTGTGTTTTCAAAGTTATAGAGGTGCTTGTGCAAACTTCACATTCACACATATTATCCGAAACCATGTTAGTGGAGTGAAAGGGTTTTATGCCAAAGCTGCTTTACCTCAGCCATGCCATACAGATTTAGGCGTAATTAATTTTTGTGTTTATTTTGTGATTTCTGTTTGCAGTAATGTCAATGTCTGCATTGAATGGTGGTACAGTTGTACAGGATACATTTATACAGGGAAGGAAATCCTATATTTACACTTCGTGGTTCGTCAACCACACTATTTTAATAAAAGTGTTTGTAATACTTGTATTTCACATGGTTTTGTTTTAAAATTAAAAATTTAGCCCATTTCATGTTTGGTTTATAACTGTTCCTATATATGTTTGCAAACTTTAACAACTATGTTTGCAAACTTTAAACTCTAACAGTTCTGTGTCTCTGCTCTACTAAAACTGCACCAAACCGTGAAGCTCCCTACTCATGTCTAGGTGTTCCATTCATTGTTATAGTATGGCGAATCCAGCCAATAATACTCGCTGCCAAAAATCCCAGCATTTTGAGCACAAATCTGTTCAGTTTGTGTACTTGTAATTACAAACTTTGCTGCAAGGATGTACAAAACTAAAATACAAGTCTGCAAATCTCTGCTCTAAATACAAAACTAAATACACAAGGTTGCCAACTTTGGTCAGCTGGCTCGCATGAGATTTTCAATTCGGGACAAGTCTGCACACACATTTGCATGTATGTAAGAGTTGTATTAGCTTGTAATGATGTGCAAACCGGGTGGCACGGTGGCGCAGTGGGTAGCACTGCTGCCTCACACCTCTGGGACCAGGGTTCGAATCCGGCCCAGTTCCATGTG
>JAODKL010000040.1:32062222-32074808 GCA_026780765.1 Petrocephalus schoutedeni
TCCGGGATAGGCTCCGGACCCCCCGCGACCCTGAACAGGATAAGCGGGTTGGAAAATGGATGGATGGATGGATGATGTGCAAACCCCAATGCTTTTGATGTAGCCATCATTTAGGTTTTTTTATGGAATAGTATAGCTTTGCTGTAGGATTTCTTGTGTAAGAGTCTGATAGAGTGAGTGTCATGCCAGATACGTGAGAGCTGGCAACTCTGAGTACAAGTGCGCACATTTCTGCGCGGGTGTACAAAACTAAATTACAAGTACATAAAGCTATTTTACACAGCCACGGAATTCTGTCATAATAATCACTCCATAATTCTCTTGATGTAACCAACGATGCAGCTGCATCAATTCAAAACCTCCAATGCAGCCCAAATTTAGGAAGAAGGAAATCAGTCAAAAAGTTTCTAATCAGCCAAAAATAATAGAGATGCTTTTTGTAATCTTTTTTGCATTTTACTGTAATATGTTTGAATGTCAAGATCAACTTTAGGTATATAAGATCCTAACAGGTCTGGTTGCTGTCCAATTAAATAGTTACTTGAAATAAGAGAACTCGTAGCCATAGTTGGAAATTACTGGGAGAACATTTCAAACTGGAGTTGAGAAAAAAGCAGAGCTAGATAAGATTTTAAAATCTGTCACCTATTAGTTGAGTTCTCCCCAAGCGAGCTTGATGGCCCGAATGGCCTCCTCTCGTTTGTAAATTTCTTATGTTCTTATGTACCTAATGTCAAATGATTTTTGTGTGTGCGAAATGAATATGATGATTTGATGTTTTTACTTCAAAAGTATGACATTCCAGTACATGCTACCGGTATATTGATCAAAACTGTTTTGATTCACATCTGAATCATGTCAAATTGTCACAGAGTGAGGGAAACACACAGGCCCCTACTTATTTTCACAGAATCTACTACATGGCTGTAAATACGAGTAAACAACAGAAGTATCTGAGAAGCTTCCAAAGTTGAACATAAAAGAAACTTTGAAACCTGAAGAAAAGTTTCATCTTATAAAGTGTTTTAACCATAATGGTTACTGGTTTGTTTAGGTCTTGAGTGATCTGACCCTAACCCCATTGTTCTATAAGCATTTTTGAGTTTTATTGCATCATTTTTATAACGTGAGGTTTAGGGGAATCACATTTGTGGCGCTATAGCAGAAAGTCCTCTACATGTATTTTTTTTTATCACATTACGTTAGAGAAGGGGAGGTCTGCAGATGGGAGATCTCTCACTGATCTGTTTGTTATAGTGATTTTTTTCTCTTAATTTGATTCATTGTGAAAATCTACTCTAAAATCTACTATAGTGCATTACCACAAAATGTAATATTCAATCAATCAATCAATCAATCAATAACAATGAGCAGCTAACTAGCCGGAATATTTGAAATAATGGATATAATCTGACTGATTTATTTAAGGGGCAAAAATCTGCTTCATTCATCTATTCTGTACAGGTGTTCTATCGCCTGAACTCCAATTTCACATAATTGAAAAATTATAGGGTTGATTTAATGTGATTTGCATCATGCCATCCATTCAATCAGCTCAGTCAAGGCTAATTAATTATAACAGAATTAATGGGAAAAAAAATAAAGAAAACATGCATACCTTGTGACTCTGGAGAACTGGAGATGCCAGCCTGTGGCATATAATGTAAGTGATCGGAAGCAGGTGAATGCATTGTGATTACGGTAAAGCAGTTAAATACACTAACTTAAAATTAAGGAAAGTCTTTAAAACAGGATGAAGGAGCAACTAAAGGCTGCACATCTTGACAAGGAGAAAGTGAAGACGATCAGCCAGAGGTGACCTACAGACAGATGTCCTCATCCACCTTCAGGATTAGCTCCTGCCTTCATTTCTTGGGTTCAGGTGGCATTCAGGGAAACTGCCAAACTATTAAAAACAATGACCCTATTTTCATTCCTGCAAGCAGGTGCAGTTTGTGTCTTGATATGTCCATCATGGAGATCCAGAGGCTAGTAGTCTTTTTTTTACAGTTATCCCAGTTTCTCTAGTTCTGCAGTTTTGGTGTTGGTGACCAGACTCATAGAGACGGGCAGAACACTAATATCCATGTTAGCTCCTGCGCCATGTTCCAGTGGGGGCACTTCACTACTGGATATGCACAATGCAGTAGTTCAGTACAAATATATTCACTGTACATTCCATGTAGGCTTCCCAAGCACTACGTCTCCACCGCATCTTTGAAACTTTGCCCACATATCTTCTATGCCATTTTGGTCTCATTTGCACTACTGTTTACTGGGAAATAAAACTCATATTTGTACACTGTTGTTTTCTCGCTGGCAGATCTGCAGTTTTCTTCCACTGGCAGAGGATTAATTTTAAGCCAAAGTCTCACTGCTCCTGGCTCACAATTCCATTTTTGGAATGTTGAGCAGAATGCCATCAGATATTACAAAAATAAATAATTTTAACAATGAAATACAATACATTGCATTGACCTTGACCTGTGGATATACACAAAGGTGCAAATGGTTACAGTGAATAATAAGGAGAGTAAAAGGGCTCTAGTGCTATTGCCATGTTCACATGTTTCCCTGGTAACATTTCTAACGTCATTTAGCTTTTACCACCATTCACTGGAAAAAGTCCATAATTAGTATACACAGGTCCATGTATGTGTTTCAGGAACAGTTACAAATCATAAAGTTAATAACCAAAATTTTAAACAAACTTAATGGAAAAAATATGCCTGAATAAAAAATATTCTTTTGATTTTGTATCACTTATTTTGCTCTTTGCAAGACTCCTTTCCTGTTTTTGCTCCAGTCGGTGTCGTCCATCTACCTGTTGTTTCTTTTTTGTCATTTTGTCTTCGAGGAAATGCCCAAATTCACCATCCATAATATAATATTGGCAAGCAGTGTACCTTCTCTCAGTCTTTATTGGTCACATTCCCCCACCCTTTCACTTCCCAACATTCTCTACTTTTTCTCGAAACAAAAGGCATTATAGGTGAGTTAAAATCACGTGTCACTCCCCCAGTTACAGATTGTCTTGTAGCCTTTCCATGTACGTTCTGATTTCTGTGGACTGCCCTAGGTCCATGTCCTGACAGACCCACTTGATATCATCCTCATTGCCTATGAGGATGGAGTTGGTGTATGGACCCCCGTCATCTGGAAGGATGGTGGCAAACGAGGTGAACTTAACCCTCTTGCGCTTGGCGCTGGGCGAGTTGCTGAGCAACTCGGACTTGGGGTCTTTGCCATTGCAGGGCCCTTGGTCGGCGGGGCGATGGATTTGGCCTTGGATGTTCTTCTGGATTCCACCATTCAGCAGGTACTTGCTCTCCTCGTAGCTGTCGCCGCGGTCGATGATTGTGGTGCACTCATCCGGCTGAGGTGACGTGTCCCTGTGGTGCTCCAGGAGCTCCGCCTCATTGCCCAGCCACACCCAGTCATGGGCGTGGTTCATGTTGCCCTGCTCCAGGACCGGTAGCTGCTTGTGCCGGTACTTGAAGGCGAAGGTCACACAGTTGATGAGAAAGACTAGGATGGCCAAGCAGAAGACACCCAAGAGGGCGTACATCCCGATCTCCAGGTCAGACAGCCCCCTAGTGGCATGGGAGAGGTTGCTCTCAGCTCCACCTGGGAGATCTACCTGGGCGGGGAAGCTGGTGAGGTCCACAGGAATGATTACGCCCTGCCCCCCAGTGCCACCTGCCAGCTTGCTGCCCCCAGCATGGCTAGTAATAGTGGTCTTGGTGGTGGTGCTGACCTTTCTCATAGCACCCTCTTCGCGGTCCGAGGAAGCACTGTTGTACTTCCAGCTGTCAGGGCTGGCCTTGTCTAGTTCTGAGGTCTTCTGCCTGCGATCACTGGTCCCATTTTCTAAGTTGTCATCAGCCTCCTCCTCTATACCCCTAAGATCCACATCGTTCTGCCCAAACTTCACGCGGACATTTCCTGTGCCCATTGCCAACACACTCTTCCTTTTAGACTTCTGGCAGGTCTCAGAGATGACCATCTCCACTTTGATCAGAGGGCCTTGGCCCTCCCCCTCGGCCACCACCACCGGCCACTTCAGCAGATGCTCCTGGTAGGTCGATACTATGTTCTCATCCAGGGACGTGGCTGTGAGGGTGAAATCCTTGTTGTCGTAGATGCTGAGTGGTGTCACAGAGCCATCACTGAACTGGATCCAAGCACTAATGATAGCGTCCTGTGGAGGAACCCGAGAGGCCATGTCAGAATGTACATCAGCATTTCCAAGTTACACAGCATTGTTTATGGTGTCCTGAACCAGTGAGGCTTTCTCACACTCCTTGGTAGTTTCCATTATTTGTATAGAAGATATGACATCTTCCAGCTCAATTACACACTATGTTCCTTGATTGTAAATCAACAATCCACTGCAGTAGACATAAAATAACCTTTCATCCAACTTCCTGTTCATTAATTTAGACATTTTTTTTTCTTTAAGTCTATGCAAAACCATAATTTCCCAAGATAAAAAGCATAACACCATCAGTTCTTTTCATCAAACAGCCTTGTAAAAATGAGTAACATCTAAACGCTTCAAGAAAAGTAATTACACCTCTGCGTTTGATAAAACAATTTCTTTTTCCCCTGATAATGAGATGATGAATGCGAAACATGAACAGAAGGTTAAATATAGCGAGAACTGCGTTCAGTTTTATAAACCTAAGCCGCAGCTTTTGAAATTAAACTGCTAATGGAAATAATAACATGGGACATGGAAATTAATCCATGGAATATGGCTCATGTGAAAAACAAAACGGCAAACATTTGCATAATGAACCAAAACATGCAAAATGTGCATGCAGGAAAAGTCCAGCTCTGCCAAAAGTGCTGCATCCAACGGATTTAAAATTTAAATCTTTGTTCGGTCATACGCTAAAAGTCTCCAAATGCCTTTAAATATCACTAGTGTTACACTATCAACATTTAAAACGATTTTAATTAAAACTGCTCTAATTAATTGAAATGTGTTGGAAACATTGTGATGGATACTGTGTAAGAAGGTTACATTGTAGATGTTCCTTTAGGATGCAGCCACACGGAGCTTAACTGCACTATGGATTTCCTTTAGGATGCCAGGTTAATAAGACACATAGATTTCCTGCTCCCTGTAGCCGGCACCTTATATTTCCATAATTTGCCACAATATGAGGTATTGTTTGCCACAATACCTACACATTTGGAATGGAAAATATATTACAGTGTATTTGAAGTTGCTTTAAAGGTCTTATTTTCTATGCCTAACTAATAATTTTAAATAATTTAATTGAATACTGTTTCTGAAATGAGAAAAACAAATGCCATAATAATATTAATACCAAGGCGCCGAGCAGAGCACATTAAAGGGATTCATTATTTCATATCAGTTTCTATTTCTATTCCCATCGATTAGCTGGCGTTTCCTTCCATACTAAATCAGCCTTAGCTTATGACCACAATCCCTGCATTAGGTTACTGAATGGTGTCCTGTGCCCTGGTCAAGACCATGTCCCAGGCAGCATAGGGCACTAGGCTGGGATTCACCCCGGACAGGATGCCACTCCATCGCTGAGAATTAGCTGGGCTGCATGCCTTTGGAGGAGGACACAGCACAGGGCAAACATGCAGACTCAACACATACACAACAGATATGGATTCACAGTGCCTACCCTCGAGGTGGGAGGCAACAGTGCCACAAACTTGTTTTTTTAATGTTTGTATTTTAATTATTTTACTGGCTGTAATACATTTTGAAGAATAACCTGACTGTACAGTATTTAATACTAGTTAAATGTCGTTCTGTACAAAGTCAATCACAGCTCCCATTCACTACGTTACACTACAGTATGACGCACTCACCACTACACTATAGTATAACATATTGGTATGAGTGGCAAAAAAATGTATCAGTGATTTTTGAACATTTTTGTCAAAGTAAATGACATAATAACAAGCACCACATAGCTATGTACAAATAAAGGCACACACACAGGTTTGTAGTCATATCTTTGTGGGGACCGTAATCCCAGCAATGAAAACCTTGACTCCTAACAAATCCTAACCTTAACCATAAGTAAGGACACGAAATACAAGATTTTTGGCATTTTTGATTTTGATTGCAGTCACAGATTTTTGTAAATTTGGCTTTACCCTTATGGGGTCTGAAAAAATGGTATAATAACAGATTTTTATCACATCGTGCAGACATTTGGATCCCATAATATAATATATACAATAATATTACCCCCAAACACACATTCACAGAAACCCACAGGTTCACCTGTTTGGTAGAGTGCAGCAAATCCAGGGCAGTGGTAGTGGCCACAATAGCATGGCTGTTTGCCAGGCTGGGCTGCAGTGAAAGAGACAGGCCAGCCACCAGCTGCACCCCAAGGTCTGTGATGGTCACCTTGTCGTCTAGCACTGTGATTGTCTTCTCTGCCAGGATGGAGTCTGAGAGAGGAGATAGCACCTGGGAACATAAAAGCAGTCATTACGCTCACTCTGTCCTTCTCCGTGCCATAGCGTCATTAGCTCATCATTAAAATTTTAAAGCATACTAATAGCAGAATCTGCAGAAGGAGCCTTGTAAGTGCATTTTCTGCACATAAAAAGCGCTGCACCAATCATACGTCTTGCCATTTGGGTGTCCGCATGTTTATGACAGTTATTCTGTTGCATCCTGCCTCATTAAGATATTTGATGACAGTGCAATGGCCCGTGTCCGACCCACTTTCTGTCCGCACAGATGTGCACTCTGAGGAATTCTTAAACACCATCGTATTAGAGAGTGCTAACAAGTAAGAAGCTTGTTAGCACAAGGATCCCGAGATGTTAGTGGACATCAAAGGCTTCCATCATAGTCTGAAAACAATTCTGCATTATACCAAATTCACTCATCTTGTCGCATTGCTCTCTTCCCTCGGTAAACACTTTAATAAATGGTAATCAGACATCTCTTCTGAAATCGCAAATGGTCCACATTAGCTGACTGCAATTACTCAAAATCTTGCTGCAACAAAGCAGATCAGAAATTGTCTTTGCACTACAAAGGGTACCATTTGTGGAGGTACATCTGGGTAACCCTTTCTAAAAAAATAATAGACACAGAAAAGCAGAAATAGTAACGTGGAAAGTAAGTTTGCTTCAGAAATATAAATGCAAATTCTCAGCAACTTATTCTGTTTAGTTGTGCAGCAGAATGCTTTTGCTCAGGCTCTCTGTCTATGGACATGTCTAAAGAATAAGTTATTTAGTCAGGGAAGATGTGGAAAATCTTTTATTGTGCCTTGTCTTGGCCAACAGGTACTGGCAAAACAAAATGCTGCAAAAACAGATATTTAATGTTTATGGCAGCATTTTTCCTCAGGCTTAGTGTGGTTTACCTAAAAGAGTACATTGATTATGAAAATGTGTTTTGTTTATTTACCAGTTGCCCTGTCAAGTTACAGAATTTCATTTCTACTATTTATTTATAACAGCTAGATATGCTGTGTTTTCCTGAATCAGATATGGTCTCTTAATCATTATCCACCAGAACAGAACAAAACACAAGTGCAAATTTTTACAGCTGGGTAAAAGGAGGATGTAATCAGAACAGAACTGAAGGATAAAATAGGACATTAAGACTTTTGAGTATAATCTTATTGCTGCAAGCAAACTTTTTTGACCAGATGGGCCTTAATTTGCTCATGATGAAGGTACATATGGATATAGGGACACCTTAGTGTTTAGTGTTGTAACACCATGCGATTCATTTCTGATCTGCTGATTGCCTGTCACTCTGTGAGCGTGTAGAGGATTGCTCCTTGGCAACGTGGTCATACCTGAATTGTGGTGATGCCCAGGTCCCTCCCCATCAGCACCCTGCCGTCGATGAGCCTGGCAATGCGGGGGTCCTCCACCTTGAAGTAGTCCACCACCAGCTCTGTGATGTCAGCCTGCCAGTCGGGGCCCAGCATGTATGCCAGCGGGCCCCCGGGCTCGGCCGGCTCAGCCACAAAGTGTGTCAGCACCCTGACCAGGGCATACTGGTACTGCAGTGTGCAGCCCTTACCCTTCTTCTCCTCGTCCTCGTCATCCTCACTGTCCCGGGTGGGTCTGCGGCATATCAGGGAAGCGGTGGTGTTCAGCACCGCACAAAAGCACACAAGATCTTACATAACACTCATCTGGACCAGATTTTGCCTCAGAGACCTCAGTGCTACAGAGTTGGCAGCTGGCTTTGAAGACTTAGAAAATAACCCCAAGACGTGAAGCCTAAACACGTCATATTCGGGGGGAAAAAAATTGTAAAACTAACACCAAAAACTGTGCAAAGTTTGCTAAGCACCTTCAGGATTTACAGACCCAGATCCTTGCTGCAAGAAGGGCAAAAAAAAGCTCGATTCATTTTTCATTTTTACCTAAATTAATTTATAACACAATACATCGTGTGTCATTTTATTCGTTCCAAAACTATAATTCAGTCAGATTTAATTACTGTAATATTTTTGTGTAATGTAATGTAATTTAAATTTAAATGCTTGGGTTTTATGATTTAATATTACTTTAATTTGTTTTTATACCTCACAGTGATTTCGGAGCTGCTGCTGGCACACTCTGTGCCTTGTCTTAAATAAAGCAGCCATGTTACACTTGCTGTCTGACAGCTCCTCTTGGTCATGTGACCATGCTGTGGGTGGTAACTTTGTTGTATTGACCATACTGGGCCTTACCAATAAGCCTGAATATTATTATGATATAGTAGTTTTTAATTTAGTAATATTTCATTTGTAGGAATTTTATATAATTATAACATGTATATAAATGCCCTCTAAACATGCCACTCTGCTTACAAAGACAGTGAAATACTGAAAGACATATTCAACACCTTTTCATCTGGGTACTATTATAGTAAAAAAAAAGTAATTACAACCATATTCTGTTATAGATGAATGCTGTCAAAATATAACAAAATATAATTCCATGAAAAAAATTCCAACATTTAAGAAAAATTCAACAAATCATGCTTTTAGTGTCCCTCTGAATAAGCAATATAAAATGAATGGTTATATGTTCATGTCAATATGCTGATGAAAAGTGAAACAATACTGTACAATACATGTACAAAATGGAATTCCCATCCCCGGTGTCTGACGTAGTAGGATTTAAATGCATCTAAACAGTGAATACCTTAAGGAATGGTTGTTGAGGGATCTGAAAATTTGCAAAATAAAACATTGGGTATAAGACGGAAAAATGCCCTCTATTGGTCAGTAAGAGGACTGCTGGAATTATATGTCACTAAAAAGGGAGGAAGCAGGCACAGCTTCCAGCTTGATACAGAAGTCAAAATGCTAAGATGCTGCAGTGTGCTTTTGTTTTCTGTTTACTCTATAATGCATGTGTTACATTGAGCTTGACTGCAGTGTAACTTTCCCTAAGCTGAATCTATGGGATGCATGTTAGCAGCTCTAACAGTGTCACAGTCACAGAAACGCCCCGCTTAAGTCAGCGAGCAGCTCCTCTCATCACCTTTCCTTTTCATGGCATAGGAACAGGAGCCGACTACAAAGGGGGGGGGGAGAGCTGGTCACTACAGCAACAAGAAAAGCTAGCGCCTAAAAAAATAAGGAGAGCGGTTAACTACACAGGCAGGGGGAAGAGGTCACTGTGGGAAGAAAGGGCTCAGCTCACCACAGGAGCAAGCAAAAGCGGCCAATTACAGGAACAAGGAAGGCGAGCGACTACAGACATAAGTAACACTGCTCAATATGGGAAGAAAGTGGAGGTGCTGAGTGCAGACGTAAAGTGAATGGCTCAGTGCGGGAACAAGGAGAGCTGTCAGCTACAGACACGAGGATAACTGCTCAATAGTGCGAGAAAGGGGGGAGCTACGCACTGAGACAAAGAGAACTACTCACTACGGCCGGGACAAAAGGAAGAGCCCCCCTCCCCAGGAACAAGGGAAGCTATTCACTATGGCAGGAACAGGGAGAGAAGCTCTTCTGCAAAGAGCGGCGGGAGCCGCTCCCTACAAAGACCAGGAGGGCTCTCTCTGAAGCTGAGAAAACACAAATTGGTCAAACAGCAGACAGGCTCGAGGTTGCAGCATGAGGTGGATATAATAGCTCTGCCGTCTCAGGTAGGGCAGCCAGCAACACGGAGGGGATTAAGGAGACCGAGCTTGTGGCGTTATTCAGCATTAGATGTCACGTGAATGGGAGGAAATTAACTGTTGTTAGCAGCTCCGCTGCTTGGGCACTTTGTGGCTAATCAGCTTGAGTTCTTATCTATTGTGATACTGGTGGAAAAATCTTTGGCTAAACATTTTTAAAGCTTCTTAAGACGTGGCTGCTTACAGTCAGCATGAACTATTATACAGAAACTCATTGGACCCCCCCAGGAAACAGATGTGCCTCTGAGGCAAAAAATCCTATTAATAACCATTCAATTCCCATCACTTGTGTAAGAACAGTGTTATACAAGCAGAGTGTCTTCCAGGGGTTGTGTATCAGGTCTGAGAATGTTGACCCTGTAAAGTATACGCTCATTAGCTCGGAGTAGTGAGCATGGTGCCCAGTGGGACAGAATGGCAGCCTGAGGCGAATGGCCACTCACCGCCTGCTGCCCAGGATCGGCACTCTCCAGCCCTTCACCTGGCTCAGCTCTGCGTCCGACACCTCGATCTGCAGCGGCAGTCGGGGAGCCCACACCGTGAGGCCCAGCTGGGCACTCAGGTGCAGGAAGGTAAAGTTCACTTGTACGGACTGCTTGCCACTTATTTCTTTGCCGTTGACCAGGACAGCGTCGCACGTCGGTGACACCTGCAGGATGGGAGGAGCATTAGCGGCTGTTAATCCAAAGAGGTACCTGGCTGCGAGTCAGTAATTAGCCCCAAGATACTGTAAAACCATCTCACCTCAGCGGCACCATGCTTACATGATGGCCGTTTTCATCATGGCAAACAAATCACACAAACAACAAAATTACCACTCCGTTTTTTTGTTCTGTCTCCGCAAATTAAGCTGAATTAAAAATACATTTAAATTAATTTTAAAACACATACAGTAGTTTCATATTTGTCAAAATATATGGAAGAACTGAGAAGCCTCACACTTTGCCAGCTGCGTCTCACTCTTGAATCTTCCTCACTGGGAGAGAGTGCCTGAGCACAGATACCTGATAACCTGTGATCCAAAAATGCTGAGCCTTATCCTCCTAATATAATTAATTACAGTAAACACTGGGATTTTTGTTGGAATATTAGCTTCCAAATCTTACTCTACTGTAACTGTAAAAATGAACATAAACTAGCCCCACACACAAATGAAAATTGCACAAGAAAAGCTATTAACTAACAATGCATTTTAAGATATACATTTCTGAGCTCTGGCAGTCTTTTTCCATACTGTACAGTACATACTACTCATTACTGCTTATTAACCGAAAGGTCATTGTGAGGCTAGAGGCGATCCCAGGAAGGCAGGTGGATGAGGTTCCTGTCCAGTTCAATTCATGTCTTCAAAATAACTGTATTTCAAACAAATGTTAGTTGTTTATTTGTATTATACCTGATTCAGTGATATGCAAAACCAACCCAGGTCAGAACACAACACAATGGAATTGTGAAGTATTAGTTATTTATTGCACAGTATTGTGCAGTATCGTGGTGGTTAATCAATGTAATGAATAGGCTTGCAGACGAGTGTATTAATCAAGCCCTGTTCCTGCAGCCACTGAGGCGCTTGGCTGGTGTGAACTTATTGACATGGGAATGTATTACAGTTTGTCAAACTGAAATGTATTTTCCTACCGCCTCTGTTTTCCACTCCCATCAAAGCCTGTCCCACGTGTTAACTTTGTAATGATTCAAAATGATTGAAAATGCATACTGCGTAAATTTTGGATAGGAAAATGGAAAATTTGGGTAAAAAATAAGCCAAGCATTGGCTATGACATCAATATGAAAGCTTGAGTAATTCTTCAGTATCATGTTTGGACTGCCTGGAAGCCATTTTTTACACAGATTACAGTTTCACATTTAGCCATTATGCAATCCTTGTTAAGTGGAAAGCTGAAAGGGCCGAGAGCAGCCCAGTGCCGGTCCGAGGCCTGGCATGAGCACAGCGGTATCAGAGAGAGCACACTGTCTGGGGGGTGCAAAAATAAATAAATTAAGTTCTTATAAGTTATAAGTTCTTGCAATTAAATAATATTCAATGTGAGAAGCAGCACCAGCACCCACATGCTGAGTACACCTCAATACCTCCTAAAGCTGAACATTCATAGTCCTTTCAATGAACAAGCAGTAATACACATCAATAAACATTATAATCATATGTTTGTTACTAATGTACTTTAAAGTTATTAAGGGATGTTTACATGCTCTTTATGAATGTGAATGCGTTATGAAGGTGCAGGTAATCTAAAGTGCCACCATTTTATAGCCCAATATATATATATATTGTATTATATGGTGATTGCGGCACGGTGGTGCAGTGGGTAGCACTGTCGCCTCACAGTCGCCTGCCCAGTTCCATGTGTGTGGAGTTTGCATGTTCTCCCCGTGCCGTTGTGGGGTTTCCTCCGGGTACTCCGGTTT